>PPHD01017373.1:0-15082 GCA_002909625.1 Bambusicola thoracicus
TCCAATAGCACCACACATCCCCATTGGCACTGAGCATCCCCAGTAGCACCAAGGGTCCTCACAGCACTGAATATCCCCAAAAGCACCAAGCATCCCCATTGGCACAGTGCATCACCCAATGGCATGGCCAGAGCCACACATGGCACCCAGTGGCTCAGGGTGCAGGCGTCCCTCCTGCAAGCTGATGGGACATAAGATTTGCTGCTGCCTAAAAATGTATTAGAAATATGGTGTTTGTTTAAGCTTCATTATCCAGAGCTCTTTATTATGGTTGAATCTCTCCTTTAATCCTCTGGCTAATTTTGAATGGGGTATGTATATCACATTCCTACCTGTGGTTCACATATATACACGTATATCCCATACGCATGAGGTAGATTTGCAGCATTATGATCATTCTCGTGCAGATGTTGATGGTCCCCTCCAGGATGGTGCCCGTGCTGAAGACAAGGGTTCCACCCTCAATCTGTATTTCTAGCAAGGAAAAGCTCAGCGTAAACTGGGAATTGTCTGGGCCTTCCTAAACAGCAGATGGAAAAAAAGTAGAAGAGAGTTTTACCAATGGTGCAGATGTTGTAATTGCAAGGTTGTGAGACAGCCCTGGAGGTCCAGGGGACTGGTAGGGATAGCTTAGAGAATGAGCATGGGCCACAAGTTGGAAGCAATTGCCTACAACCTCAGCTGCTTCCAGCCTCATCAAGCCAAACCTCCTTCCCTTCCCCAGGCAGCCCTGGGTTGGGCTGGCTAGCTGCAAACTTCACCCAGAAAGCAATGGATCCCCTGTGCCTCCCATCAACATCTGGGAGTCTTGTGCAACGCCTCGAAATGCCACAAAGGATTCCTGTGATTTGTTACCCACCTGGCTGAGTTGTGCCATGTGAAGAACAATCACCCCCTGATGCCAGCATCGGAAGCCTTTGCCCTCTTGCACTGATGCAGGAAGGAGCTGCAGAGAGGCGGATGCCTGTGAGGAAGAAGGGAAGGGAAATACTGATGCTTCTGAAAACTCAAGCTAATTTTCCCGGCTTGCTGCTGCAGCAGTATCCCTGCTAGGGAAGATGCGCTCGCAAAGTCTGGCTCCCAAAGCCTGGTGAGAAATCAAATTAAATGAAGTCCAAATCTTTTGTCCCAAACCCCAGCAATCTCGCAGGGCTGATACAGAAGGTTTGCAGTTACCTGCTGCAGAGTCAGCGCTTCACCTTTCAGTTTCCTGCCCCAGAAAATAAACCATTCTTTTCCCTATTACTTTGTTGTTCCTTAATTCCCACCCTCACCTCCAAGCAGAAGGAAGACATTCTTCTAAATACTACGATCAACGTGCGTGAATTTGTCATTTTTAAATTTAAATCTCCAAGCTGATGGCGCACAAAATTAGATACATTTTTAAGCCAATCACCAAATAATGAAAAATCAAAAATTAAAAAGAACCCAAAGCCTCATTATAATATTTTCATGAAAGAGAACTAAATGTTGTATTATCCCTCTTGTGATTTCACCAATTCTTACGGCCACATTGAGAAACATTAGGAAATATAAACCCAAATAGGATTACGATATCAAATGTTGGCGATGCTTTATGCATTTTATCTGTTTTGCAACGGACCAGCAATGACGAGGGGCTAATGGAAACTGTGGACCCAAAATTTATAACGGCTGCTTCAAAGGGAAATTCTTCTGCTACGTGGATCTTATTTGTGTGGGAAAACCCAATTACTCCAAGGTTCTTGTACCGCACTATTTTCTTTTATGATGCTTTTTGCTGTAAGTGCTTATTACGATTAGATAACCCAGTTACAAATAAACTGTGACCCTCCGCTCTTATCTCCAAATTCACAGCTTTCCAATTTGTCACAGCTAGTTGAGAACTTGGCTTCTTATTAATTACTACCATGGGGTCCTAGAGGGAGTTGCAGGGAGACAGCATCGTCTCCGCTCCCATGAGGCATCATTGAGCATCCCTGAAACCTCAGTCTTTGTAGAGGCAGCTGCTTCTTACTGGGAAGAAAAAGTTAAGACAAAAGATTTTGGGAGTGCATCTTGAGCTCTGAAGAGCCAGTGGTCACCCAGCTCCAGTTTACAAGGTGCAGGAATCTCAGGTACCTACTTGTAGGAAACAGATGGTACTCGTGTCCTTAATGACATCAGTGAAAAATCCCAGGGATCAGAAGATCTCTTACATCACCAAGAATGTAATTTCAGACTTCTTCAACCCACAGCAGGTTCAGGCTTCTTGCTCCCATGTCCAGGCATGGGAATCCCGAGCGCAGCCACGTCTGCGTTGTCATGTGCTGAGCCCATCCTCTCCCCAGGGCAGCTTCATCCTTTGCACTTGCACCACTGGTGCTGCCCATGTCTGTCCAGCAGCGCATCCCCCCATGGCTGCTCAGGCCCTGCTGCCAGTGTGGGCACATCCGTGGTGCTCCAGGACAGCCCCATGGCCGGGAACAAAAGGGGCTTTGAAACAAAGTAGACATCTACAGCTGTTAAACAAAAAATAATTCAAGCAACATGAGAATTGCATAAAGCCTTCCAATTACAAAGACTTGGCAAAGAAACATATCTGGTGATTCCTAACATCCACTAATTATCAGCAGCATTTCCACAGTTAAGAAGATAAATGCTCAGCTACCCTCTAATAGAACTCACTAAGCCCAATTTCCAAGTTAAACAAATAAAACCTGATTTGCAAAGTACACTATTAAATATTTTATCCATTAGCCAGTGTTAAAATCATTCTGCTATCCAAACTGAGCACCTTCTACTTGGACTATTTCCAGTGCACTCCAAGAATAATATTCGGCATCAATTAACGGCCAGTTCTCGTGCTGAACCCACGGTGTGCGTTTGCGAGGTCTGAAACGCATCCTTGCTGCTCTCTGAATGATAGATGAACTGCAATCCAAGCTAAGTTACGGCAGCTGCTTTATTTCGGTACTTTGTTTATATTTTAATTAATGTCATCAAGAGAATGTATTGATTTGGCGGGCTGTTTTTTAATGAATCATCATACCTGATGCTTGTGGCTTTTTAAGTGTCTTTGGTACAGTGTGTGAGAAGGCTTCATCTTAAAAAGAAGAAAGAAAGAAAGAAGAAAGAAAGAAGAGACATAAAGGAAAAAGGAAGGCTTCAGTTAGCCCTAATGCTACCAAAATCCATAGCGCTTAATTTATCGAATCTCCTGTTAGTGAATGAACAAAGGTAAAAATAACAGGCTAGTTATAAACTAGTACTATGATGATGACATTGTGAATTATTTAAAAAGGGCATATTCAGTGTGACCATAGAGCCATCAATCATAATAGACATTGATGAGAAAAAGAGGTTTCAGTCACTTCCTATCTGCCAGGAGAACAATTCTATCTCACAGGTAGCTGTGAAGTGCCGCTGACCCGATGTCACTCGCATTGTTGCTCTACCCTTTGAACGGGGAGAGCAGATTCTCTCAATATTAGAATCGAATGAGTAAATAAATTCTCAGTTCACTGCCACACTCCTTCAGAGTGCACACTTCAATTTGTCTAACAATGGAGAGGACAGAAAAGCAGAAATCTCTTAAAGCACGGATGAATTTTTTATGGATGCTCAAATCCAGCTGCAAAGAATGGGGTTTTAAATGGTAGCAGCTCTGCTTTTAGCAGGAGCCCCCAGAGACAAAGTCCTCTGGAAGCGTTTTGTGTTGGATTCAGCCCTTCCAAGCGCACCATCCCTTCCTCCCAGGCCCGTCCCACCAAACCACTCCATTGTAGTGCCAGCATCGATCCCACGGAGGTGAGAGGACGGCAGCTCCAAACCAACGCCTGCAAAACCAAGCAAAGATTGCAGCTGAGAAGATGGCCGGCGAGCAGAAAGGGAGAGAGAAAGCGCTCCGACTTTTAATTCGGTGCGGGATTAATCTAGAGGAGACTCTTTCACCTGATGCCCCACATAATTATAGCCGAAACTTTCCCTCAGATCACAGGTTCCATCATTGTTGGTTAGCCTAATTAGCCCACGGAGCTGTGCAGCTGCAGGGAGGGGGCAGAGGAAGGCTCAAACAGTGCTGAGCTCCATCCCCATTGAGCGCACGCGCCCTGGGGACGCCTCCCCACTGCTCTGTCAGCACCATCCCACTGCAGCCCATCGTGTGCCAACGCGTTCCACCGCATCCCATTGTGTCCCATCACGTCCCATTGCATCTCATCGTCTCCCATTGCGTCCCACTGCATCCCGTTGCGTCCCATCACGTCTCGTTGCGTTCCACTGCATCCCATCATATCCCGTTGCATCCCATTGCATCCCATCATCTCCCACCGTGTCCCATCAGCTCCCATTACGTCCCACCACAGCCAGCTCCTGCCCGGCCCTAAACCCCCCCATTCCTGCCAGCCATGCCATGCCCCAGCAATGCCCAGCCTGGTTGCCTAATTGTTACCGACAGGTAAATCAGAGGTAAAAAAGAGCTAATTAATTTTCCATCCCGGTTTTATTTTACTGTTACTGTTTTGAGAAAATATAACTAAACCCCATTAGTGTTAAGGTAAGACCATGAAACAACATAATATAATGCAAGAAAGACATTTAATAGCGTAGAGGAATGTTAAATTACTAATTAACTCCAAGTTACTGTATAAAAAAGCATAGTAATTTACAGGATTATTGCAATATGCAGCTTAGATTGCCACAAGGGTCAGCTAGGGAGCATTTCGTTCTATTTCTTTCAGTGTGGTGGTTATTGTAAAATTCTTCTCACATTAAAATGTACTGTCCTTACCCACAGTTCATTGCTGCTAATTAGCGGCAGTTGAGATTTCCCTAGCAGTCATTTTTTTCTCTGTTAAGCTGCCAAACGTTACCAACTGCTCGCGATGCTCCGCGCTGTCCGGCTGCCCGCCCCGCTCCGTGGCGCTGCTCCGTGTCGGGTTCAGCACCTGTGCCAGGGAAACACTAATCTAATTATTTGTAGTGCTTTTGCTGCACGGAGGCGGCCGAGCCGAGCGGTTCGTGCTCTCAGCACGGCTCAGAAACGGGCATTTTTTCCCTCCTTGCTCCTCGGCGCACCGTGTGCTGCTCAAGCACTCAAAACTGGAATCTCTCCAATATGTATTTTTTATGTCTTCAAAAGCAAGTATTTCCGCATTCTATTTAGGCGAGAAAAGGCATCTTTTAGGTGGTTTTTTTTTTTTTTTTTTACCTAAATATATAAGGAGAATGCCACAACTTTGATTAATAATTGATTAAATAAACCATCCGGACATCAAAGGCAGGAAGAGGAGCTGTTCCACAGAAAGGCTCCACTATCAAATAGCACTTTGTTGTCTTAAACACCGCTCAGATCTGCAGCATTGCTTTGCACATTCATGACTGAGGTTATAAACGGCGCTGTTTTCCAAAGGGTTTTTATTATCGTTATTTGAAGGAGAAAAAGAACTCAGCTCTTCTTCTATTTTGGTGTGGGGTGGTGCTTTTACTCCCCCCCCCCTCCCAAATTTAACGCTAACAGTTTGAAAACACAGAGATTTGGATGAAAATCATCCAGCCCCGTCCTTTCCTCTCTCTTTTGTCGGCTTTATGACTAATTTATGTTTAACCTTCTTGAGAATACACTTCCTACAAAAAAAAATTCAAAGCAACTTTCACTGGCGCCCAATCCTGGGGCAAAAGGTCTCAAGAGCCCTGAGATGGCTTGGAATTGATGGAGGTGACACGATCTTTTCCACCTCCTCTTCACAGTAGTAAGAGCAATCAGGAAACAACTGCTAATTGCTTCATCAAAATTAAGCTTCTCTATCTTCGTACCAATTATTTCAGCGTTGCTCTTTGGCGTTCCGTGCGCCTGCTATCCACGCTCAGAACAAATCAGGCCTCTCGACTGCAGCGTGTTTCCCGGAGTCGCTCAATAAAAGAGGGTTTCAGATGTCAGCTCTCAGCCCTTCTACCTGCTGGCACCCTTACCAAAGCTGGCTGAAACGCCAAGCACCTGAATGTACTCTCACTTCATTTACACATGAGAAAGGTTGGTAAAATATACGTACGACAAGAGTGAGAAATTCCTTCTGCTGACATGGATAAATCCATTCAGCCGGTGATCAAACCGGTAGCCCAAGGGCAACAAAGAGTAAGTGTCAGCCACATTCGCTCTGAAGTTCCACAAAAATACCCCGTGGGAATTCCAATCATGATGCTCTGTATCTATATTTATATAAGAGGAAGAAAAAATAGCGCATGTATATATATTGCTTATATCTCTATGCATCTACATATATTGCTTATATCTCTATGCATCTACATATGCTCGTATACATATATACGAAGGCATTACAAAGGGCAGAGAGACTGGATTTTGAGGACCTTAACCAGATTAAGAACTTTTACGCTGTTTTAATTTTTCCTCTACGGTGGCCAGAGTATTTCCAGATGAAGGGCACCGCTCTCTGCTAAAGATACCTTTTTTCCTCTGTGATGTGTGGGAATCTGTACCTAACGGCTATAGTACATATATGTACATATCTATATGCTGTTTCTCTGTGCTGTAATTTAGGTTACATTCCTTGAATACTTCCTTTTGGTAGCAGAATGCTAAATATCTTAAGAGATGACAAATATGTTTCTGTAAATGATGAAGAGAGCAAGAGATGAAAGACCAGAGCTGATACAGCCATGTGTTATTTCCTACACTTTGCTTCTGCTAATGCTCTCCCTCTGTACACTAATGACTAGAGCATCAGCTTCGTGCAAAGACCTTATTCTTTTGCTAGTACCTTGGGAAAAAAACAACACAAAAACGAGGAAGTGAGACAGGTTACAGGGGTACAACACAAAGATATTGGGGTGCATGCTGAATATAAGCATTATATTTGTGTGTCAGTGGGGGGGGGGCTGAACGCATGTATGCAGAGAAAGCGACCCTTCTCTACAAGACCCCAACAATTCCTGGATGCAGCTGATAATCTTTGATTATTTTTCCAAAAATGAGATTTTTCATCCCGTCTAGCTAGCAGATCGAGCCAATCACAAGCCCATTTCCATACGGGCAAGGTTTCATATTACTTTGAATTATTAAATCCAGCCCATGGTTACCGATACTGTATGTGCTCTTGGAGAGAAAGCACACACACACACTCATGCACAAACTTTGCATGAAGATTGAAAAGCGAGGCAGAAGAATAAACAGAGCAGTGGGGAAAAATAAAATATTTAGTACCTACTTTTCATTTATAGGTGGTACAATAGGTCACAGTTCTCCACTTTTTCCACACCTAAAAATAAAGCCCCTTGAAATGACACAGAAGGAGGGGTTCCTGGGATGTAGCAAGCCCATATTTATTTAGTTGGTTTTTTGGATTAATTTTTTTGAATGAATCTGAAGGTTGCCCCAAACAACTCTAGAGGTGCCATCAGCAGGGCAGTGTGAGCCAAATAACGGACTCAGGTGCCACTTTCCAGGGGCTCGCCACTGGGCTCTGCCCCACCTCTGTGAGGCTGGAGCAATGCCAGGAGATCCACGGCCCTAATGGAAGGGCACGGACGTCAGCCCCCATTGGCAGTCACCGCTCCTCTCGGAGCAGATAACTCCAAAAATAATCAGAGTGATGCTGCACGCTGCTCCTGGTCAATTAGATCTAGCGATTGGAGCCCGGCTGCTTGGTAAACAAGCTCAGAAAATGTCCAGGACCAAAATACTTATCTGCTTCTACACACTCAAAATGATTTTCCACTTCCCATATGGAAAAATGATAATGCAGAAAGCGGATGATAGTGAGTTTGCAGAGACTCCACGCAAGCAGCATTGTTATTCATAGCACTCACTGGCTGGGATGGCGGAGCTGCACGCCAGGAGCCCTCCCCAACAGCAGCACTGCCCGTGGAATGCAGGAACCTTCCCCAGAGTGTGGCAGGAGCTGCTGAGAACATCACCTCGTTAACACAGGCCCCATTAGTCAGCATCACACATGCAGCAGAGACAAAACCAACTGGAGAAATGGAAAACGGTTCATCTTGCAGAGCAAGGACAGGACTCACCGTGTGCTTCCACCCGCTACACGTGTCTCTTCTCTGCTTTCTTGGGAAAACTCACAGCTTCAGCATAAACTCTTATCATGGCTGAGGTGCACAGCAACTGTACAGAACACAGAAACGAGGATGTGTGGTTAGAGTTAAAAACGAATGAGAGTGGAGGACGGCATGATCCATCATTGGAACAGGTTGCCCAAGGAGGCTGTGGATGCCCCATCCCTGCAGGCATTCCAGGCCAGGCTGGATGTGGCTCTGGGCAGCCTGGGCTGCTGGTTGGCGACCCTGCACACAGCAAGGGGTTGGAACTGGGGGATGGTCATTGTGGTCCTTTTCAACCCAGGCCATTCTAGGATTCTATGATCCATCCAGTTTTCAAGAGCCATGGGGATGGGGACTGAGGGGCACGGTGGGCTGGGGTTGGGCTTGGGGAATCTTAGAGGGCTCTTCCAGTCTTCATGGTTCCCTGTTCCTGTGATTCCCACCACATTAGCCCATAGCACGGTGGGATATTTCCACATGCTGACTTTGTGCCAGAAGCTCCTGCAGCACAGGAAGGGAGCAGGGAAGTGCTGCAGACTGAGATCCTGAGCTGATCTAGAACAAGGCAGCAATGGGAAATGTGTATTTCACATCTCCTGAAGTACTGCATTCAGACTGTACCAAGGACTTCAAAACACCAATTTCTGTATTTGTCTCAATAGTTTGACTTGGGTCACCTATGGCACAATTGCTCTGAACTGAATTTGTATGTAGGCTATCACTGGGAGCAAATGGGAGCAAGCAGCCCTTGGGGAACAGGCTGCATCAAGGGAGTCCACTGGGTGCCATGGTAGAACTGCAGGGTTACAAACATCATGCTAGGGGAAGAAATGCAATTTCCTTTTAAACAGAGAGCCCACCACATCTTAGGAAACTTAAAAACAGTGCATCAGAACACCCATTTGATTTGAACAAACTCAAATCGCATTCACAAGACTGTAAATGATTTTTCGGTATCACATGACATAACTGAGACTCCAAACTCGCATGAATCACAGCCAGAGAAAGTCTGAAAGGAAACCAATCCCAAATCCCAGCTAACAGCCGGTGCTTTCGGGGAGCTGCGGGGTTTTAATTGCACTGCTGAATCAGAAAACCAAGTGTCTGCACTGCTGTTACCGCTAATTAATGCGCTGACTGCTCTATGCTAGCTCGACCAGGACAACACATTTTGGGGTTGCCTATTTTTTTGTGCCCATTACAGAAATGATCATTACTGACCTTGTATAATTATTCGGGCGCAGCTCCCCTGCTGATATGGAGATCCCCGTTGTTGCTACTGACTTTATGGAGAGCAAAGTTAAAGCCGCTGCAGCGCAGCACTAAAATACCGCTCAGTTCGTTATCCTGGTCATTCTCAAGGCCTGTTGGTCATTTCTGTTTCCAGTGCTCTTCCAGGAGGAGCTACAGAAGCTCTGAGTAATGCTTTAGAGAGTTTAAGATTAGAGCTTCAGTGACCTTTTACCTTGATGCTCTGAGATGCCACACAGTGCTTCCTGCAGACCCCGCTACTTGGTTGTAACCTTTACTATCCCAGTTCAAATCAAGCTTCCTCTGATTAAAATTTTCTTCTCTATATCGTTAATATCTTCCTCCTCCCTTTCTTCCTCCCTCTCTCATAAGGAATTTAAATACAAGATCTTTGGATGTGATGCCTCAAAACATGTTTGGGTTGGTTTTTTTTGGTCATTACTATCTTCGTAAGTCATTATTTCTTAATGAACAGCTAGCTCATTCTCCATACTGTTGATACGCCTCAATATTCAGCATCACTGTCAGCACACATTTGCTGTTCTTCCCAACTTCCACTGAAGATGCTCAAATAAAATGTCTTTCAGACTTTTGCTGACTGCCATCCCCATCCTGCTCTTGGAGGTGGCCTTGGGGCACACCTCAGACATAGCACAGTCCTTTTCCATTAGATCTCTCTTATTCTGCATCGTATAAAATGGAAATTCTGCTATTTTTAGCAAACCTTGCTGCTCTTTAAAAACGATGAGGAATTGGAGGTCTTTATCAATGCATGCAGAAGATGATTGTTGCCTTCTTGAGCAACGTTATCAATATGTCTGAATATCTCTATCTGATGGTACTTCAGAACTAGGTCGCCATTTTTGCTGACATATTAAGAGTTTCAGTGGCTCTGGGATCTTTTTACTTTCTTTTATTTTGCCAAATATGTTTTTCCCTTCATAACACATACCATGGATTTTACCAATTACATTTTAACTCTTCAATCCCCCCAGGGAACTTGAGTCAATGTAATGCTTTGAATTTATTCTCCAAAAGAGGAGAGCAGAGAAGGAGCTGGATTTTTTTACCACTTGTTTTAATCTACAATTGGAATTTCCTGCAGCTCTGCTTTGGAAATCTGGATTTCCAGATTTGGATTTGCATTTTCAGCAAACCTCCAAATGCAGTTTTATTGGACAAAAACACAAAATAACACGGGCCTTTGGGCATGGATTTGTTCCCCATAGCACTAGGAGCTGGGGCAGGTTCTGCTCCTTTTCTCCCCATACAGACACAGATTGCATTTTCTGGGTTGTTGCCCACACGGACAAATTTTGTGACTTCCTTCTGCAGAGCTGCAAAAGTAATGAGGGAAAGAAAAAAAAAAAAAAGAAAGGAAGGGAAAGAGAGAAAGAAAAGCTACGGAGAGCCCACACCCCCATCATGGCTCCGTGTGCCCCAGCTGCACATCATACATGCGGAACATTGAACCATCCTCTTAAATATTATGACATGGAGAAAATCACATTGTGCTTTAGCCTATCAACAAAGGAGCAAAGCAATTACAGAGCTAAACACAGTCGAGGAAGACCCAATAAAGAGAAATCCAAGAAAATTTGGTGAAAATTCTTAGGGGGCCTTACAATGTTTAATCATGCTCCAGGCCTAAATTAATATTCTGCTTCTAATTCAAAAGACTGAACCACAAAGGTACATCTTTTGGGTATTTTTAATAACCGTCGTACAACACTCTGTGAATTAGCAGCTGGGCTGACTGGTATTTTACCTTTTCTTTGCTTACTCAAGTAAAGCAGTTAATATTAGTATAATCATCAAACTAACATTAGCCAGACAGAAGGACAGATTTTTTTTTTTCTGTATTGTAATGCAGAATTATAAAAAAAACCAAAACAGCAAAACCAAGATTTAGGAATTCCTTTGTGTATTAGTTTAAATAATTTTTTTCCTAGGCAGTTTCAATAAACCAAAAGATCTTTGTTGTATTCAGCCATTTTATAAGACAAATAATAGATTAAAGAGAACCTAGGCACATGGAAAGCAGGAACCTGCCTCCCGCTGGGCGAGAACAAAGAGCTGAGCACACACCCCTACCCATGGCTGCTGAGTGGCATCAGCAGCGTGGATGGAAGGCAGTGTGGATGGAAGCATGCCTGTCCTCCTCACTGGAGGCGGAACGATGCACAACACACCTGCCAAGTGCAGGTTAGTGGGCTTGCTTCTGTCTCTTAAAACAGACCCAAGCTTCTCATTGCCATGCCTCCTCCTTCCAGCCCTGCTATTTCCAAACGTGACATCAGGTCAGATGCTTGGTTTCACATCTGGTTTGTGGAGTAACTGGTCTAACCCAAGTTTTAGATGGGTTTGGGTAATCATGTGCAGTTGTCAAGGAGAAAGAGGATTTCCTTCAAATGAACAAGAGAGACTGGAAGGCACAAAAATGTTAAACAGAAGTCTCTGCCACTGAGGAATACACCGTGAGATCAAACACTGCTTGTAGACAACCCAGAGCTGGCCCTGCCTGGGGTCTGCAGGTTTCTAGTCTGGATACTGACCAAGAGCCATGAACTTTGGCACACAGTCCCCATTTTCATACACTTATGACATAGTACTTAATAATTCCTTAAAATTACAGCCCAAGTTACCTGAAGCTGCGTCTGTGATAAGCAAGCAGTGTAAATGCTGGCTTGTGCTGTTCCTCCTGTAGATCTCAGGTCATACTCATACCATACACAGCAGGTCAACCACACACAACGCTTGACACAGCGACTGGTATTGTCTCGCATTTGCTGCAGACAGACAAAAATAACAAATGTAAATACATGTAAATACAAAGGCAAGCAGCAGGAAAGGATAGGACCCATTCTTCTGAATCTGGGACTGTATGAATCCCTTACGGGCAGTGTCTCCATTTAACACCTGTGTGTACTTGTACCCCTGCAGCTCTCTATTGCCTATACCATCCTATATTACAAAATACTCCAGTGTATTTTTTCTAGAGGAAAATTTGACAATGCTCCTGACCTCAACATATCCCTAGCAGACACGAGGACCCACATGAGCAGAGGAGGCAGTGGGTCTGATGGGAAACAACAGGGTGAAAAAACTCTGCACCAGTGACCATGGCTTGCCAGCAGGCCTCCTGGTGGGGACGTGCTGCTGGTAGCTTCTTTAATATCTTCATGGATTAATGCTCCAGGAAAGCACAGCTTACAATGTGTTTGCACATGGTCTTAGCCAGAGTCCCTCGCTCTGTGCTGTGCTGATTCCCTCTGCACTGGGCCATCTGCTTCCAGGGAAGACAAAGAGATACCAGGAGCCCCTGCCCACCTGAACTCCAGTGAGGAAGCCCCCTGAGCACTCATCAGCCCTCACCAGAGCAAAACCTCTCCTTTTCAAGGAAAAAAGTACACTTTTGCACTATTTTATTTCCTATTCTTGGCTCAGCACTGCATCCTCTGCCTGTGTTATGTAGCACAGGCAGAGAATGAATGGATGGGGAGAGCAATCCCAGCTAGAGATGAGCAGGGCCTTGTGTTGGTGTTGGACCCGTATCCATAGGAGGGGCTGAAGTGCAAGAGGAGATTGGTTTGACAGAGCAGAGATAGGCTTAGCTATGCAAAAGGTGATGAAAAGAGACCGAAAAGGCAATGAGAAAATTCAGAAAAGATCTAAAGTGTTACGTGTAACATCGCAATCAGCCCTTCTGTGCACCCATGTGTGCAGAGACGCTCAGACATCTCAGCCATTGCAGGCTCACTCACCAGTGTTCCCAGTAAAATTAAGGCAGATTTGAAGGACTGCATCGCTTTGTCACGTTTATTTCATATCTTCTCAATAATGCAGTTCATGCTGTAAAAGGACGACCTGAAAAATCAAGCTCGGTTAAAACAAACCACTAAAATAATGTAAATGTGTGGGGGGGGAAAAACGGTGCAAATTGTGAAAATGGGAGAAAATCTTAAGGGAAGTTTAATTAAGGGAGAAAAGCAATTTTGTGTCGAGGTAGCAGTTCAGAAAGAGAGCGTACAGGTGCCCTGAGCAGGGCCTGGGGTGCTCCCTGTGAGCGCTGGGATAGCCGAGCCCTGCCGTGCACTGCACACAGGTGCTGCAGGGCAGGAGCCCCATGAGATGGACCAGCGCTCTGATCCAGCGTGGCAAATCCCGGGAGTCCGAGTAATATCTGCAGACAACGTAATTTAAGGTGTCCTTTCCATTATTCAAATGCGTATGTTGCTACAGGGTGAGAAGACAGCCAATACGGCGTGGAGCAGAAACAGGAGGGCACCGGTGAAATGGAAGGAGCAGGGCTCGCAGTTTGCTTGGCTGTGAGCAGGCAGCACCTGAGGACAGTGGATTCGGTACCTGCTCAGCACCAGCCTGGGCAGCCAGTGGGAGGGAACAGGGAAGTTCCTGGTGGGAATCTCCTGGCTCCTTCTGGGACATCACACACAGGAGATACAAACAAGGGGAGATAAACCGCGTAGAACAAAACCATCTCTTCTGTCCCAAAGCATCCCAAGACAAAGATCTCACCACCTCACCTTGTTTTGCAGCAGTCTTCCCCACACAGCACACAACAGCTCCCTCGTCCCACTTCATTCTGGAAGAGTGAACATAGAACCACAGAACCTTTAAGGTTGGAAAAGACCTCTGACATCTCCAGGTTCAACCCCACCTCCCCCCCCATGCCCACATCCCTCAGTGCCACATCCCCACGGCTCTGAGACCCCCCCACGGATGCTGCCCCCAACCTGGGCAGCTGTGCCACTGCCTGAATGCTCTTTCAGAAAAGACTTTTTTCTGAATATCCAACCTGAAGCTCCCTTGGCCCAACTTGAGGCCGTTGCCCTCATCCTATTGCAGGTTACTCACATCAAGAAGTGCATGACTGTATTTAATCTATTCAACATGCAAAAATGAGCTATGTATCTAACATGAATTCTCATTTAGAATGTTTGAAAAGCTCACCGGTTCTGCAAAACCACTCTCTAGTATGCTGTGATTTCCACATCCCAACAGTTAGGAAATTGGAACAAGTATGAGGAGCACTTCTCCCCTTCCTGCAGCATCCTGAAGACAGGAGGCTGCTCCACATTCCCAAATGAAGCCCACCAGCCCATCCCCACACACTCCCTGTCCAACCAGTGACATCCACAATGCTCTCCTGCTGCTGTTGCTGGTATTCATTGCCCCACTATATATCTGATTGTATTAATTATAAGTTACACCCTAGGTTACTTCTCTCACACTTTAGCTTTTCCACACGCACTTTCATGCTCTTGGCATTGCCAACACCTCAAATGTTGCATTGGTATAAATAGCTTGAATTATTTAAAGGGATCCCCAATGTACACACGTACAATGTTTCTATACTTAGTTTCCTATCTTCAAGCCTTCCTCGCTATAATTTTTTTTTATCATTATATAGGAAACTAAAATGTATGGCAGATTAAATCCCCTCTATTTCATAGTGCATCTTCAGACTCACAAGCCTGGCTTGCGTCTATGCATTTCCGAGATAAAGACATGATGCTGTAGATGACTACTTAGATGCACGCACACATGGTTTGCAATGCACAGACACCTCGGTACAATATGCACTATTTTGTATTGCACTGGAATACATACACGAATACTCAAAAAATAAAAAAAAATAAATAGGAGAATGCTTGGTAACTCTTACCAGAAAAGAATGATTACAGTGCATTCTATATCTTCCATCAAAAAACAACAAGAAAATCTACAAATAATGCTTTCAAGCATGTTTTGGTCCACTTTTTACAGCAAGCAATTAAAA
>PPHD01017374.1:4174-15081 GCA_002909625.1 Bambusicola thoracicus
AATGTTTTGCAGCAAAATCTAGCTGCAATTCCAAAACCAAACTAGAGGCAGACTTTTAACTCAAAATAAATGTGCTTGATAAATAATCCCCCTTAATTAACGCCCCAAACTGAATGACAAACAATGTTTTCACTTTCGAATACGTCAAACACTAAATACTACAGCCTCGCTAGCTAGAGGAATCCACCTGCAAGTGGAAGATGTGAGAGNAAATAAATGTGCTTGATAAATAATCCCCCTTAATTAACGCCCCAAACTGAATGACAAACAATGTTTTCACTTTCGAATACGTCAAACACTAAATACTACAGCCTCGCTAGCTAGAGGAATCCACCTGCAAGTGGAAGATGTGAGAGGGAGAAGGAGTCAATGAGAACAACTTTTCCCTGTGAGCAACATGCATGCACACGCATTTACAACTATGCGGTTTTCAATATGGTTAGTGAATTTTTCTTCTGCCATGTTTAAAGGACATGACTAACATTTTGAAGAAAAGCCAAGACCCATAGTTGGAGGTTTATTTTACCTGGGTAGCTTCAAGGATAAAGTCATGGATGATAATTTGCTCTTCGTTAGAGAGGCACAGTCTGTCTTTGCTGATAAGGGTCACAGTAAAGGCCTCACAGTTCATAGATTCCTCACGACTTGGCCAGTACACAAACTCATCTTCTGCCTGGAAGAAAGGAAAAACACACTACTGCAGACTTTCAGATACCTTGTGTGTGACTGAAAAATCCAGCGGATCAAAAAATTGGTTTGATACATAGAGATGATCAGGAGCTGACATTTAAAAGATATTTTTGTCTAAAACCAACTTAGTATTAGTCTACTAGAAGTCATTAAGCTTGCCAGGCCCCTCTTTTGTGAGTCCAAACAGGTAACACTTGCTTTTTAATTGGTTTCACAGGGAAATGGTTCTCTTACCTTGCTTGTACTTAACCTTTGTGTTATATTACCTCCTGCCTACACAGTTTTTCATAAAAGTTAGACACTTGTTTAGAAAAAAAACTCATTGACCTTTACAATTAATTGCTTACTATTTTGAATTTGTATCTATTATGGTCTAAGCTAAAACTCAGGGATGTCAGTGGAAGGTCTTTGGATCAGATGGAGGTGGAAGATGGGCGGACACTTCACATAGGGGATTCACTACCCCTGGAAGTGCTCAAGAAGATGGTAGATGCTGCACTTAGTGACATGGTTTAGTGGGCACAGCAGTTATGGATTGATGGTTGGACTTGATGATCTTAGTGGTCTTTTCAAACCTTAACGATTCTGTGATTCCACAACCCTAGTGGCCTGCTGAGCTAAGTCACTGCTGTATGACACAGGGAAGGAGGTGTTTCACTCACCAGGCTCTGGTTGTCTGGCAGCATGACGATGATCTGTGCATTGTGATCCCAGATCATTCGCCAGAAATCTTTAGTAGTATGTGGCAGTGGATGTTGGGTTATGATGAACTCGTTACTCCTGTAGTAGCCCTTTTCCAGCAAAACAAACCACAGTTACTTATTGCCTTCAATACTTCTGAAGCATTAATTTTATCTTTAGGGACACATGATGACCCTGTTTCATTTTATTCCACAATATTTTTGCACAGACTGTAATTTTGTAACGCCATTTTCAGCCTGCAAAGTCCCTGTTGTTTTCACTTACTCTAAATCCCAGTATTTATTTGACTGTATCTCAGGAAAACGCACATTCCATCCAAATGCATCTAGTATTTAATTTTCTTAAGCAACAATCTTTAATAAAACACAGTTAATAGCTTTACATTATGGGGAAGGTGTTAAAATCTCATCCGTTAATACACAGCCATTACATACAGAATTAAGACAATTATAGGCATCTGGTATTTAGCACCTCAGAATTGATTTTACTTTGTAATTAGGTGTTGGCTTCCTCACCATGATATAAGAGGCATTAATGTAATCAGTTCCCTTCATTCCAGGCAGTGGTGCCAAGCCCACTCTAGCACGCTCAGCTATAAGACAAAGATAAAAAGAAAAAGAATATCAAAGTCTGGTCATGGCCCGTTGCAGAAAGCAAGAATTTCTCAGACGTTAACAAACCAAACACTGCAGCTCCCATCTCCTGCAGGGGCAGGCCAGCACTTAACCGTGTTAAAGCACTGCCTGCTAACAAAAATATAAAAGAGAACGTTGCACAATATTCCCACAAGGACAAAGTAATTTTAGGAATCAAATTTTACTATAGCAAAGATTTTCACAGCAGGCTGAATTACCGAATAACAGTATATGCAGTGATAACAGGGGATTTCAGGTAATTTTTGACTGTAGCGTTCTATTTGTTTCTAGCAGCACAAAAACCCAAGTGACTGATTTTGCTTTCTCTGCCACTCCATAGCACAACCACCACTCATTCCTTCCATCTGGAAGGTGAGATAACCTTCTCAGAAAAAAACCCTTCCATCGGGGATAACAACCCAGAAGCGAGTGAGTGTTCTTCAGCAGGTCTGCACTGCTCTGTGTTTGAGGATTGGGTTCAACAGCATCCTGAAGCCAACTGGCAGGCTCCTACTGCCAAACTGAAATCACTGCAGTTACATGACACAATCTGCTAAGTCATACAGGCTATTTCAGTCCATTCACCTTTGTTTATACCATATATCCTTGATGATTTCTCTTTTTGTTACCAAACTTCACAATGGACCAAATCTGTGCCCATATAGGATTGCACTACTTTGAGTACTGCTTGTCCTGTATGCCCTCTGCTCTGGGCAGTGTGATGGGAATGACTATGCTTGGTCTTAGCAAGTTCACACTGCCTGGCAACTGTACACAGATTCCATATTAATGACTGTGAAACTGTGGCCTTGGGCACTAAGTGCCCTCAAATCTGAGGAAGGCTCGCATACAGAAACTGAATGTACTACAAAGTTAAGCAAATCATAAAAACACTTGTGCTAATCACCCTGGGAGATCTCACCTGAGCCGGGAGCTGCATCAAAGTAATTATGACAGTATTCCATAGATTTATCCTCCACCTAATTATTCAAATTCTTAAGCACTTCACATTAACATTTCACTTGGGCAGTATATCTTACTGACACCACAACTATTTCCTTTCAATCAGTTTCATCAGAGTAATTCCAAAAAACAAGACAGCTTGGTCTATATAGATCACACTTCTTCCTCATGGCTATGCCATTTCATGCATAACACAGGGAGCATTCACTACAAAAAGTTATGCTAGGTGGTAATCAAATCGAAGATGCAACCTTACATGGCACGACTGATGAGTTCCTGTTCTTCTCTTTGTTGCAGTCTTTCTGAGCACTGAAGCATTCCACATATTTTGCATTACACTGTGTAACCAGCTGAAAGAGAATAAAGTATTAAGTCAGTCCCCACAGCTCTCTAAATGAAGAGAGGTGGTTTCTTTGCCAACTCCTGGGAAGAAGCATCAGTAGAAGAATACACCACGTCGTTAAACTTGTTTAAAGTACTCAAGATGCCAATAGAAATCATCCTTTTCATACAATTTGTTTAATGGCTAAAAAGATCTCTACAGCTCTCAGCTTTGAAGCATCCTGAAAATGAAGTTCCATCAAAATGCATTTTCACAGAGCAGTACGTTTAGTTATCTTTGAGAATATCTTTCAAAGCCTTGCAGATACGTTCAGTTGGAAGTAGGTCTCGGGGAAGGAAAGATAGCAAAATAAAACTATGACAAAAAAGAACCCAAACTTTTATGTTTTCTTGCAAAATGAAAGCAAGGTAATTCCTGCAGAATACCTTTTTTTCTGCCAAGTCTTTTGGGAACCCAACACACCAGCAGCAGAGATTTGAGGCTGAGTTGTATTACCTGGTCTGCTAAATTCATTCCAGGCACAGTGAAAAGTCAGGGAGGCAGATTTGTCTTTGAATATTCCCCCAGTGTATGGGGAACATTCCCAGAGCAAGAAGGGTGAAGGTGGCTTTTCCATCTCTTGCACAAGCAACTCATTACTCAACGTAATTTTACTCTCAGTTGGTTGAAAATGAACTACTGTACCAAGGCGTGAGCACGAGTTATTTTCTGCCTGCTCTGAGGTAGCAGCAGAAATCAGGGGAAAATTTAATAATCACTGCTTTCTTAGTCCCAGTTTCAAACCCACTCTAATCACAATAGCGCTTACCTCATCTACGTACTGGTATTGCTACACTGGAAGTTTCAGAGTTTCTAAAGACTTAGGCAGCTCTAGCAGAGTAAGTAAGCCATGTTGGAAAATGGCACTTCAAATTCCCAAATTTTGCCATAAGTTGTAAGAAAACATCTTCATCCTTATAACTTGCTATTTTTTATACAAGTGGAATAATTCTTTTCTAATAAAATGTCTTTTTTTTCTCCTGCGTGTGTATACACACTCCCGTGCTTGTTTCTTTGATTTAGTAATTAAGCACCTGGAATGTCTTTCTTGATTGAGAGTACTGACATTTCTACAAGTGAATTCTGAGACTACCTTGCTTGTTTTTTGAATAGCTCTGCACCTGTTAAAATTTAACAGTTTCAGTTCCTTATGTAGTTATTAAACTCAGTTCAGGTGTGAAAGCAGACATCGTGTATGATCATTTGAAACGCAGTCCCACAAAAAAGTTATAAATGCATTCAAAAAATGCAATCAGCAAATTGCAAGTTTCATATAAATCAAAGCAAATAATTTCAGTTTGGCCATGATGAATGCAGCTATAATGCAGTAGGGAAAAGCAGCAAGCACAGCTATTAGCAATGAGAAAGGCATGCTGTGTTTCCTAGTATTGAAACATTTTAAATTTCTTATCTACAACACAGAAATAGCGAGTTGCACTAAGAACTTCATCTCATTTCTTTCTCCATATACATGCATAAGAATCACGGTTTTGAGGAAGACCTCCAGCCAGGTTACCCATAGGCCCAGGAACATCCAGCTCCTCCAAAATGGGGAGACTGTCAGCAGCACGCTTCAAAGCACTGCTCGTGTTCCACTTCGCACCTTTGACTTCAAGAGCATTAGTGCTGACTTCCAGCCGCATGGCTGACTTGTTGAGCCCTGAACTTCTCAAAATGCTGTGCTAATCAAGTGTTCTGGTTAGGCTCATTATCTATGACAATGAACAGGGAAGGCACGCCAAGCAACACGAAGTGGGGAAATTAGGTCCCTCTGGATGGGAGTGATAAGCCTTACCTTGAACTGTTTTTCTAATCGTGTCTTTCCCCCTATGCCAGGTATGAGGATGCTGTTAACGTAACTATGCAGCTGGTTTGCAGATACTTCAGTCTCCTTCCCAAGGATGGCTTCCAACAAGGCATCATGAATAAAAATGTACTGCTCCTACATAAACAAAGCATGTCAGGTAAGCACTTGGAATAACCTAAATGGCTGGCTTTAACTGAGGGGTAGGGCACTAAAAGGGTATGCAAAACAAACCGCCCATGCAATTATGGCCAAATACAAAAAAAAAATTCACAAAAAAAAACACACACAACTCTGAAGAAGTCATAAGCAAAATATGAAGTTTCTGGTCTAGAGAAAGAGAGGCATTCCAGTGCAACAAATGTCTTGTGATATATTCAATACTTACAGGGATGTAACTGAAAAATCTATTTGCTTTTTGATTGCAACATAAAATTAAACATGGCCGTACACTGAGCCCCACTGCACTCTTTACCTCTGTCTGGACGAGGTAGTTGCGCTGTGTCCTGATATGTTTCAGGAAACCCAGGACATTAACTGTGCTTTTGTCTTTTATCTGTTGCAGCATACTGTCAATCACAATGTAGGTACCAGTTCTGCCAACACCAGCACTATGAAAAACATAAGAGAAACACATATAATACAGCCAGACCACACTAAACACAACAGCAGAACTGAACTGAACAAATGCACCTATTCCTGGACTTTCAGTTCACTGCTAGCCTCAACCCTGAAAGTTCCTGAACAAAATACATCAGTTTTCTAGGAACTCTCTGGTTGCCAGTAGAGGTGGTCCTGCCATGCCCATGCAGGAAACCAGGCTTCGGAACCAGGAACGTCAATGCAATGCTCAGCAGCTAAGCACCATGCTGCTAAAGCAACTAGGATGCTTTTGACTTGGAGCACACTTAAAGTGTAGGCTAAGCCAACTCACGTCTCCCTGCACTCCACAGGGCAGGCACACTGCTGCCTTAATAATGTACAGCATCTGCTTTCACAAGCATTTAAAAGAGCACACACTGCAAAATAGGTATATTGACCATCAAGTATTTAATCACATCCATTTAGATCAGATATCAGGGGGACATTTTTCACTGAGAGGTGATGAGGTGCTTCAACAGACTGCCCAGAGAGCTATGGGTGACCCATCCCTGGAGGTGCTCAAGGCCAGGCTGGATGGGGCCCTGTGCTGCCTGAGCTGGTGGCTGGCAACCAGCCCATGGCATTGGGTTGGAACTCAACGATCTTCGAGGCCCCTTCCAACCCAAGCTATTCTATGACTCTACGACCCTTCATACCTGCAGTGCACAACCACTGGTCCCATGTCCGGGGTTCTGGCTGCAGATGATCTCCTAACAAAGGTCAGCACAGGAAGGGCATACTCTGGCACACCCATGTCAGGCCACTGAGTGTAGTGATACTGAATAACTGTTCGCTCGTTCTGGCGCCCTTTTGGGTTTCCTTTCTGACCCTGGATGCAAATTGTAAGCAGAGAGAAGAAAAAGATCAGGAAAGAGAAGCAAAGAGTCCTTCAATTCTACTTCAATTCCTCCATTCGGTCCTATTAGCTTGCTCAGATGAAAATGTGTCAGACTATGACAAAAGGAATCTTCCGCAGCTCTGCTTCTTGTTTGGTGGAGACAGTGCAAGGAAAAGACATACAGGAACAGGTAATGACAGCAGCAGCTCTGATACCACAGTGGTAACAAACTTGAGAGAAAGAAATATAGGTTAAACCTATCACCGGGTTCCTTGTAATCCTGTTTTTGCTTACTCATTTCCCATCCACCTGCTGCTTCAAGTTGCCTATGCAACAGCTGAATTTTGCTCCTGTGCGGCTTGCATCCTGCACAAGCTAGAAGGCATCTGGATGAGAACAGTGAAGGCTTCACCCACCTTTTTCATCTTTGTGTTCCTGACCGTGAAGCGGCGCACAGTGTAGCAGGCATGAATGTTTGTGCTCTTCAGCGTGACTATTATGTTGCCATACTCCTCGCTATTCTCTGACGGCCAGTACTGATCGCATTTTCTCTGAACAAAGACATAGTTGGATGGGTTGGCTGAAGGTTTGAGCTGTTTCTTTGTATTTGTGGTTAGAGCTTTTTAAAAATGTAAAATCATGGCTAGCTAGGTAACCCTCTGTTATTTAGGTACATTTTAGACATCAACGCGTATCATCCCAGACCATTTAAAACAAATTCTGCCCACATGATTTGGAGAGATGGTAAGGAGTATTTGCTAACAAACTAGAAAATCTCTTACTCTTCCTTTTTCAACAAGGTTTGTGATCATGACAATGATTCCAGTATTTTGTTCCCAAATCATCCTCCAGAAATCTTCAAAGGTAGACTTTAAAGGTCCCTGGGTAGCAATGTAGGCTTTTGCTTTGTTGTAACCCTTCAAAGAAAACCATAATGCCAAGTGAGATGAAAGCAGTATCATGGCAGAGAAATTAATAATTTAAAGGTTAACAAAGAAAGGTGCCCTTCTCATTCAGAATAGCGAGGAATTTGTAGCAAAACTATTACGTGAAGCTGGAAAACATGAACATTTCACGAGTAGCAATACTTTCTCCTTGGGGAAGGACTTAGAGTTAAGAGAAGAAAAAACAATTCAAATAACTTACATCAACATAATTAGCATTAATGTAGTCACTGTGCTTAGAATCTTTCCCTGGTAAAGGCCTCAGCTTCACCCTACTGTGATCATCTGCCGGACAAAAGACAGAACACAGAAGCATTAAGAAAACACGATGCAGAATTGCAAGTAAACATCCTAATTCCCATGTACTGGAGTAGCCCTTATTAATACCTCGAAGCAATTGGCTTTGGACTGAAGTAGAATGGAACTGTTCTTGGCCATCTGGATGAACTGTCTGCTCTTGGCCATCTGATCATGGTAGCTGTCATTCAGCTCTGTTGGCTCAGGGAGCAGAGCGAATGTCCTCACTCCATCACCCTCAGCACACCAAGAAGACAGACTGTGGATCATGCTGTTGCACTCTTTAGCTCTTGTTCTTCTCGCACTCAAATATCTGACTTCTTGCTTAAATCGGAAAAAAAATGGCAGCCCTTCTGCTTCTGAGCAGCAGTGTGGGGCTGGGAGGGGCTTCCAATACACACAGAAATGAGATATGGGCTAACTTCAAGCAGGAAACATCTAGCTTTATTTGCCTTCCAACATACCAATGGAGAAAGAGGTTCCTCCTGGTGCGATTTGTAGTACTGAAGTTCCTGCTTCAGTTCTCTAATAGTGCTTCTCTCTCAGTGCTTAGAGGGACCAGACACCTATGTCTAAAATCACAGCTGGGACAACTGGAAAGGATCTCCTTGCACAAGGACATGCAGCAAGCATGCTACTGGTGCTCAGCCTGCACCTCGACTGATTCTAAGCATGAGATACACCCACTTCATTCCTATGCCATCAAAAATATTCAAGACTTATTGCAACATTTACAAACATAGGAACTCGATATCCACAACTCTCCATTTTTATTCCTAAACCACAGTAACTGCTGCACCTGCCATTTGTTCCACACCAGAGAACAATATGGAAAAAGTTACTGCATTTACAATCCAGGCCTGTGGAAATCTGCACTCTAGAGCTGTGTCCAGATTTGCAGTTCTCAGAGGAATACAGGCAAAGCCAGCACTGTGCTACAAAGATCACCGCTTGTCCAAGTCATACACACGGTTGAAGCAGGTTGAAATACAGCAGATGTACTCTGTAAGATTTAGCATCTTTGGGAATACAAAGGAATCCCAGGGATCATCAGTAAAACTCGTTGCTTCACCATGCACTTCCCTTAGGCCAGTTTTCAGATGTTTGCAAGCAGAAGTGCTCTGATCATCAATTTATCCCAGTTATTCCTCCACAAAGTTTCACAGTAAACTGGTAACTTCTAAATCTGCACTTGGACCATCAAACTGCAAAATACTTTAAATCAAAAGCTGGAGTGAAATCGTAGCCTCAGAGAACCCAAAACATCCACTGCCTTTAGAAGGAAAATGTCCTCTCAGCTGCAATTCCACATGCTTATTAATTGTTGTGGAGCAATATAACTTTAAACCACCTGCCTCCTCCAGCCACACAGACACACTGTGAGAGGAGACTGCCTTTCCTGGCTGATTAAACATGCTTGCACTTGTGCTTACTTACATGCTAGGATGTTGATGTATCTGTTCTTGTGCTTGTTGTCGGGGTGGTTGGAGTGCTCTGCAGTGATGTTCATGTCGGCTGTACAGCGCTGCACTTCCTAGGCATAAAATTATTCAAACCAAAAATGTGTCAGCACGAAGAATGAAGTTTTATCTCCTTTTGCAATAGCTCACAGAAACCATGCTTAAAGTATCAATATCTTACTCGCTGGATTAAACGCAGTCATTCAGTATTGTACTGTAGGACACGGTCTGCTTAAACTAAAAAGGCATTAGCTGCTCCTGGATGCCCTTCTCTCCACAGACCTGGTGACAGATGCAGTCTGGGCACTGCACGAGTTTACTGTGCCCCTCTGACCAGGAGTCCATCCATCTTCTGGACTGCATCTCCTGATGCCCCACTCTCTCCCCCCTTCAGAAGACAGAGTCCCTTCAAAGGCAGGAACGGCCACAATATAGGCTAAGAAATTAAACATCAAAACCATTTCAACGGAAGACTTCTGACTGCAGGACAACTTATTTGCTTATAACCTCTCCAAACAGGGTTTCTGACATTTCAGTTTGGCAGTGACCTTTTGCTCGTTCTCTGCAGAGAGATGCCTTTTATAAAGTATAAATAAAATAGATCTCTGAAGGTAACAGCTAGTGCTTTAAATACCACTGCTTGGACAGTGATTAACAGCCAACGATACAGTGAAAAAGATAAAAGGTTGTATCCATGTATATATTCTGGAGCTACGTCTATTCAGCCATTTACAAAGTAGGATGAGTTTGGGCTTGCAAAGTGTTCATGAAGCTAGAAATGCAGACACCAGTCTAGTTAGGTCAGACACCTAATTCCAATTGGCTTTTTAGCTCTTAGCCTGATCCTTCCTTACACCGCTGAAGAGCAGAACACAGAGCTACTGAAACAGGGCAGTGTACCATCTGTTCTTTGCCCCTTGAGAAGAGCAGCTATTCCCCTTGGCCGGGCTGCCCTAGAGTTACACCCATCAGAACTGCCCTGCAAACCAAATCACTGCGATCCCCCAGCTCACATATGATACCACTTCTGAGTCAGATTTTTGTCTCCTACAACCTTCTTGACAAAGCTAACCCCCTTTTTTTATCATTAGCTTCAATATTTGCAGTTTTAAAACACATTTTTTGAAAAACATATCAATGTTTGGAATTAACAAAGTTGTGGAAGAAATGACTTATTCCAATCACTGCCGAGTCCCAGAAATCTCACCAAATAGAACCCATTTCCCCAAGGATAGATGGGGAAGCGCCGAATTACTTTGTACTGCAGGCTTTAAAAATAACAGTATAGAACCTGCCTAAGAGAGAAAGTCATTAGGAGCTCACAGCTGCTACAAAGATCACAAGCTAAGTGACAGAGAAAAATTATCAAGAGAAATGCTATACAAACAGCAGATGTATCAGAGTTCAGCATTATGCAGACGTTTCACAAAGGAGATGCACTGCAATTTTGATATCTTCCTCAGCATTTACATTTTAAAAGTGCCAAGTATACTAAAACCTTGAGCATTTTATAGCTCTTATATCCACATGACACTCCCAAATAACAATTG
>PPHD01017375.1:0-15080 GCA_002909625.1 Bambusicola thoracicus
CAGTTCTAGTTCAGTAATCTCCTCTGGACTAGGATAAGATGGGCGATGTGACCGAGAGGAAATGAACAACATTTCATGTGCCATACGTGTAAATAAGCCTCGTCTGTTCCTGAGATGCGCTGTTGTTCTCTTCCCACGGAGCTGGAGTCAGCCCTGCTAGCTGCTGTGGGGTTGGAGCAGCTCCTGGAAGGCAGCCGAACATCTCTGTACCCAGTCCAACTGCGGATGACTGTACTCTGCCTTTGGAGTGGTCTCAATGAATCTGATTGTATTCCAGAAATAATGGCAAAAATCTCTGCATTTCACTAGCTGCAGATGAAAACTAAGAAACCCAGTGACCTTTGAATAGGTTTCCCGGTCCTCTTAGGCATTAGTTTCCTGTCGGTACACCTGAGAGGCTAGCATGTCTTTTTCACAGCCTTTTCCCCAAGAACACGGCCATTTCATTGCCTGGAGATGTTTCCGTTTGCAGAGGAGATGCTGAGACGAAACAACCTTCTGTTGTCCCTGCTTGGAGAGATGGAACAGCTTTGGAAGCATATGCCCGATCCCACGTGCACTGAGACATTTGATTATTAGCTGTTCATACGACCAACTCAGACCTGTAAGCAGTACGTGGAAAAGATTTCATAGAAGGCAATGGCTATTATTTTGAATAAATACCACCAATGCTGTTATTACTTTTGATTCACTTAAAATTTACACTTTGAGAAGCTGGAGTGTTAGAGACTAAGGGTAATATTTTATGCTATTTGTCCTCCTTCTCTGTCATGGCACACGCGTAGGCCAACCCCTAGCTCAATCGGCTTTTGTTTCACTGTGTTGCTGTCCTAACATGATTTAAACAGAGGTCATTATTTAACTGCGCAGGAGATCTTAATCTTTCACTTAAATGTAGATTGCCAAGTACGATCACTAAACAAATTGGTTGAATGCCATTGATTACTCATCAAATAATTGTGGGAAATCATGTAAATCAATTATTCATCATCCTCAAAGAATAGATGACGCGAAGAATAAGCTGCAATTAAGATAAAATACTATTGGATTCCGTACCAATAATTTCTTTTGAAATTACAATTCTGGCAATTAAAGCAAATTGAAATTAAAATGTGAGTAGCCTGATTGAGGCGCTGAGTAGTGATTGTACAGAAGTGCAATCTGCTGGAGCTTATTCACATGTGGGGACACAGATGATGTTTGCCTCCTGAAATGTTTTCTGTTTTCCCCCATGCATTATTTCTGTCTAAAGCGAAGACGCCGATATGATTATAGTTTTTAGTCTCCTCCATTACGATGTGACCAACCCACTGGTGCTACAAAAAGTAAAACACACTCCTAAAAATAATGTAAACATTTAATTCCCACGCTGGATTTATGCTGAGTGTCATCTGTATTATTTCCTGCTATATTCAAACTATGTATTTCGTATGTGTAGAATCCAGAATCTGGATTCAAAAGTAGCATGGATAAATATCTATTACTGCAAGGATTTGGTATTGTAGATTTTATAGAGTTTTGAATTTATTAATTGAGTTATTATTTCCATCAATACAGGACTGACCTGCTAGACATTTAAATCAACGGAAAATCCCCCTTTGTCTAAGTATAATATACCTAGAAAAAGCATCTCTAAGAATCAATAAAAATAGAGGTGTTATTCTTCATTAAAACCACTGATAATGAAGTAATTTCTCAGTCAGTTTGACTCAGGCAAAAGCAAAGACCTCTGACATGTGTGAGTTCTGTCTTGACATGTTTTTGGTGAAGAGAAGGCTCTGGGGAGACCTCACTGTGGCCTTCCAATGCTTGAAGGGGGCATCTGAACAGGAAGGGGAATGGCTGTTTACGAGGGTGGACAGTGATAAGACAAGGGGGAATGGTTTTAAACTGAGACAGGGGAGGTTTAGGTTAGATATTAGGAGGAAATTTTTCACCCAGAGGGTGGTGACGCACTGGAACAGGTTGCCCAAAGAGACTGTGGATGCCCCATCCCTGGAGGCATTCAAGGCCAGGCTGGATGTGGCTCTGGGCAGCCTGGTCTGGTGGTTGGCGACCCTGCACGTTAACAGGAGGGTTGAAACTCGATGGTCACAGTGGTCCTTTTCAACCCAGGCCATTCTATGATTCTATGGTGATTCTATATTAAGCTGTTTTTGACTATCATGCTAAAAAATGACATGCATAAAATGCTCTCCCACAGATGCAGCAAACAGGAAGGTCATTAACATCGCAAATCGTATTTCTTTTTCAAACACCTGAAGTATTTCAAAAGGGTTGTTAAGATGAGGGGATTTTTAAACACCAGGGGTGAACACTTCTCCAGAGGCAATCTCTATTCTCTATCACTGCTATATGACCGAGTGCAGCTATTACTTACGAGTAATAGCCTCTCATGTCATTGTTTTGATGCTGATAGGATGAGTGTGGTAATAGGCAGAGTGCAAATATTTAGATAGATTTGAAATTCATGTACTGAGAATATGCATTCAGATATGATTAGGGTTATGGTTTAGATACGAGTCGTCTCATAGTCCTTAAGGTCCTTTTGCCTCAACGTGTACTGCAGCAATCAGTTTAGAAGCGATAAAGGCAAGGTTTGCAAATAATACACACACACACAGAAAAATGTATTCCATCACCATGTTTACCTGAGTAGCTGTTGTTTTGTTTAATCAAAAGGGGGAACAGAATTCATTTATGTTTAAATGGCGTTTTAGCTACACCTCTAATGTTAAGCAGATATGGTAATGTCATTAGGGATATTTCTTGTCTCTCTCTGCGAGATGAAATGCATTTTATTTATATGAAGTATCAACCACTGAATTGTTTTCAATATTTGTTGAAAGCAGTTTTTGAAAAAAAAAACATAGATGTAAAAAAAAAAAAACCACCCACAGAACCAAAACAAAGCAAAAAACGATCAGATTCATATTAATCAAGGCCTCACTTTCTATGTTTTAAATGCATGCCTCGTTTTCAGCATTTCATATTCTTCATTCAAATTATTCGTGTTTCCATGCAATAAGCTGCCTGGCACTGTTTTGTCTTCCTGAGTAAAGGCACTGTGCTGCCCCTGTACATACAGACAAATTACAATCCTGCTTCCTCTAGCAATTTGAAGTGAGTTGGAAATGCATTTTCAGAGAACACTGGAGTTGTAAAGCTTGGTAACATGGGAGTTCACAGAAACATAAAAGCCACGAGTAAATAAATCAAAGGATGTTTTCTGGAGACGGTGAAGAGCCAGAAATCCAACAGAAGGAAAACGGGATAATGAGTGGGCAGCATTTCTGAACATCAGAAATATTTGCAGTGTTTGAGAGCTTGCTCTTTTTTCCCCCGGTATTTGCCAGATATCAGATATCATGCGTCTTCACAGAAGATGCAACCCAAACAGTTCGTAATTAAGCACTGATCTATTTTCTTTCTGTTTTGTTCTCTTCCCTGGAGTGTCACAACACAATTTGTTCCCTTTATCACCAAGCTTCTCTCTAGGTCTGGTGAGAGGGGAGCGTTGCCAAAGTTTTGTACTTTTTCGTTCTTCGTCATGAAAGGCTCCTTGTACATTAATTGCCTCTGTGAAGTGTCAGCGATGAAGTAGGCCGAGGTCCTGGATGTAAAAAGGCATCCTTGTTTCTTTGTAGGTGTCATTTTCTCAGGCACTGCCTATCTATCTGTCAAGGTTGACACGGAAATATGTCAAGCCTCCCGGTTTGTCAGCTAAATATGCCTTATGTTTCCTTGCATACATTTTATACGGTTAAACCCGATCTAACAGGAACTCCAGAAAGTCAAAACACTGGAGTCAGTGAAGCAGAATTTGGCAAATTCACGCTTGGTCATTTTAAATTAATTAGGAAAGAAATTTTCTCAGGACTGACTGGAGCTGACTGGGCTCCTCGGGTTATTTTGAGGCTCCCTATTGTGCAACCTGGTTTTATTCCGTACACGTTCAGTCTCATCAGAGGAAAGCACCTGAGTCAATGCACTTAAACTGGTGTGCAACGACTGCAGAATTTAGGGAAATGTTTCAGTACGTTTCCTTTGTACTTAGAAAGCAGTATTTTCTTTTGCTTATGTGAATGGGGATCCTTCTAATTCCTCTCACTGTAATGATCTGAGGAACTTGCTTGCCCACAGAAGTGTCTTACAAAGTCCCTTTTCTTTTATCCAGTAACAGAATTAGGAGCTCACTGAACCCTGGTTCACTGTTCACAGAAATGGAACTTTACGTTAATTGGTTAATTACTTCATTTCTTCATTCATTTTAAATCTGGGAAGACTATTTGCAAAATGTAAAGTTAAGCCCCTGCGTTTAGTTTTTCTGGAGGCCGGATATGGATTTGACTTGCTTCATGTGATATTTGAGATGCAAAGCATCATGAAAGTGTACATGTAAAATGTGTATAAAGCAGTGGATACAATTGGTGCTGTGGTTTGGACCTGACAATCCGGGAACAACTATTTTCCCTCCAGGAATCCAGGAAAACTATTAGAGTGACAAACTCTGCTCTCAGATACTCACCCACAGTTCATGCTCAGAGCAGCGAAAGCCGCTTGCAGAATTTTGCCTGCAGCCTTTTGGGCCGCCCGGCTCACCATCAGGGATTTGCTGACCTTGCTTTCCTGAGCCTCTCTTGTTCCTCATGAATTTCATTCACATGGGAAAGGCTGACCTTGTGCACAGGCACCTTTGAATTGCTGTCAGTGTGCAAAGCGACCCTTCCTCGGTGCACCAGACTTACAGAAGGTGTGGTGTTGAGATAAAACGTGAAACAACTGACAAAATCAACCCCGTTCTGGGATACTGTTGAAGGTACTGGACTGGATAGTTCTGGTTCCTGGTTGTACGTGATCATGGTGAAGAGCTCTGCTCTCTGGGGCCCCGCTCATGAGTCCCTGAGGTGCACATGTGTCTTTGTGCCTCTCATGCAGGATCCTAGTCACAGAGATCCTCTAGTAGTACTTCCAGAGCTGAAAAGACGTAAAACGTACCAGTGCAATTTCTTTGACAGGTACAGCAATAAGGAAGGATGCAAGGCTGCTAATCCAGTTGCTAAGACCATGATTAAAGAAAATATGTAAATAATACCCTCCAAGATAAAAACAGTAGCCAGAGCCTACTGAGTTCCTCACAATGTCCCCTGTGTTGTCCTATTGTTGCTTTAGTCAGCAGTAGGGAACTTCCAAACTGTTACTCCTATTTCACAGATAACCTCTCCCTCTACTTTCTCTACCTGTAAATTAAAGCAGCTGTCTCCAGATTGCAAGGTTTGCTAACTTCCCTGAGTGTTTCATCCTGGTGATGCATTTCTCACCCCTCCGTATAAGTGCAGAATAAGGATCAAATTCCAAGGACAAAAACTGCACAGTGTGACGTGAACGTTGTGAGTTAAGGCAAACCCGGAGACGTGTGTGAAAGATCATGCATCACATAGAAGTTCCATTTTACACTGAATGTGAGCTTTAGGTTTGAGCTTAACATGAGACACCAATGTACCCAGCCCCTCTGCTAACAAGCTGGCTTTCTGATATTGCAGCATTACATAGGGAAGGAGGAGGAATTGGTTACCTGTTTATGGGTATAAATTCTGCCAAGTCAATATTATAAAGCACAGTGAATCCTTCCACATGACTGTTTTTAAATCTGCTTCCAACCTGCAGGGTAAGGATGAAGAGGATGTAAGTGGGAAAGAACACTGCTGTATGGCAGATTACTCAGAAGCAAAGAATCTTCAATGCTTATGAGACAGTGAAAAGATAATGTGCCTGAAATACTCCACTGTAACATAAATCTCAGGTAACACAATAAACTCCTCTGCATTGACATGTATTATATCAGGAAAAACAACATATTACTCCAGGGGATTGAAGGCTGAATGGCATACATTTACAGTGTCTGAGCTATCAATGCTGAAACACCAAAAAAAATTGGATGAGTTCTCTAACTGAAAAAGTGGTCACTTCTGAAACGGGGATATTCGATTTTAAAGCCATTGTCACAGAGAAGGAAGAACTGATCACCAACATTTCTTGTAGTGCAAGCATAAATAATGACGACAGCTGCATTTGTTACACACCAAAAAAAGCATTTTCAAGAGTCCGAGTCAATAATATTTGAAGTTTGTGCTTTAAAAATTAAGCTGTTAACATCAAACAAAATGCATTAACGAAAAAAAAATGCAATTCAAAGAAAGTATGAAGAGGCTGAAGGAATCAGAGAAAAAATCACAAGAATCAGTTGATGGAGAAGGACCTGAAATCTATTTAGTTAAATAAAGAGAAAATTATGAGATAGTTTGATCTATCAATAAGCACCTGTATCAGTAACAAAAGGACTCTCCAGCCTAGCTGGTAAAACCTTTGCCAAGTCCAATGGATGAAAGATGAAACAAACTGATTTTATGTTAGTTTTTACTGTGTTTCAAGCAACCAATGGAATGATTCGCTCAGTCTATTCTCCAGCATGGGATAATTTCCAGGTTCAAGAGCTTTTTTCAATAACCGTGTTCTAGTTCAACTACTGACTACATTTCAAGGAAGTATCACAGTCTTTATGATCTCAAGAATCGGCCTGGATAATCACAATGGCTTTGCCATATCCTTCGGTACCTGGGAAATCATGACAAGCATTCAGGCGGTGGAGGTCCCCATAACATTCAGAGCAAGGAATGAGGAAGTCCTACATGTAGATTTCTTCATTTTGGGTGCGCTTCTGGGTGCTCAAGGCTGATGGCAGCAGGCAAATATTGGTTCAGGGCTCTGGTGTGTAATGTGACAGGCAAACACTCCTTGGAGATCACTAATATATGCCCTGGGGAAAGGAGCACACGCTATAGCTTTTGGAAAGTAAATGGGAACATCCACTGGGTCTACTTTAGTTCAAGTTCCTGTAGAAATAGTATTCTTTTTTCCTTTCTTTTTTCCCCAGATGGTTTCTATAGGCAGGTCAGGCGTTTAAAGCTCTCTGCACAACCATAATGCGGCTGTAGTTCTCAGAGATATGGCTGGACCCATTTTTTCCTGTTATTTGAGTCGGACTGGATATATTATTCCTTGCACTGAAAAAAAAGAATCCTTGCCTACAAGATGTATCTTACACAGTGCCTGAATTCACAAAGTTTGGGAAAGGAAGCTTACTTGGAAGACATTCAGCCACTAAAATGAGAAATGGTGTCTGCAATAAATTTTATTCTCATTTTGTCTTCAATTTCTCCCTCTTTTCCAACATGCAGCTTTGATAAGAAGAGATAGGACGGATAATTACCCGTTTTCTCTCCCTCTCCCTACATTTATGCTTACAAATGCAGTACATTTTGGAAAGCCTGCAATATGGGAAAATAATAAAGCATTATATCTGCTTAGCCAAAAACCTAAGATATTAAAAATCTCTGAATGCTCAGATGAATGCTCAGCCTGATCTAAAACAGAACGGAGAGAAAAAAACATCACCAGAGTTTCATAAATTCTAGGTACAGCTTTGACAGAAAATGTAGTGCGAGGGCCAGATCATGTGCTTTGCATCACGGTGTCAGCAAATTCTGGCCATGGTGTGGGCATATCTGTTTCTAGGGAGAAAGGGGTGTGCCTGGGATACTGTTCTGGGGAGCTGCTCCCTCTCCCGCTGGTTTCGTCTCCCGTGGCTTAAATAAGCTTGGTAGAACATTTTCGCAATTAAAAATCTGGCTGCTAAGGAAAGCATGTTTCCCTCCTGGTTTTTGAGCCGCTGAAGCTGTTGCTAGCTGAAAGCAAAGCCTGCTAGGTGTGTGGTCTGCAGTGCAGCCAAGGAGCTGGCCTGGAGCGCCTGGCTGCTCCGAGTTACTCCACGGCACACAGAGCAGGAGCAGTGCCGCAAACAGAGCTGCAGTGCAGCAGGACCAGGCTGCTCCGGGCCAGGGCTTCCACGAGCAGGAGGCTGGAGAGATGTCTGCCTCCAGCCGCCCAGCCCCACCTGCCATGTGCCCACGGCCTGGGACGTGGCTGTCTGTTGGTGGGACACGGAGCCCATCCTCTGCTGAAAGGAGATGTTTCCTCTCCGTTTTGGCTCTCCTGGCGGTCTTAAGAGTGAATGTCCTGGAACTAGATCAGTTCAAAAAGAACTTGATTGATGGGGGACTTGCACCTCCACAATGCAAAACCAAACCAGGATTTAGGCTGTGGCCAAATGCTGCGTGCACGATGGCTGATTTTTAGTTCTGGGATTTGATCCGATTCTGGGCTGCTCGGCTGGCGCACTGCAGCCCTAAAGCACAGCAGTGTGTGTGCAAGTTTATGGTCCCCGGCAACCTAAAAGCAAGAGCTGCACATTTCAGTGAAATATCAGCACAAAATGTGTGTGTGTTTTTTTTTTTTTTTTAATTTTTTTTTTTTTTTTTTTTTTTAATACAGGCTCCAGCTCTTCCATATTTACTGTCTAAGTAAGATATATGATAGCAGTAGATGCAAAGTATAACACGTAACAGATTCGTGCTAGCTAGAAAGTGCACATAAAAAGGCCATGCAGAATGCCCATGGAGTACAATGGAAAATCCTCACAGTAAATCAGTTCCCAGATTTCTTCCTTACTGCTGTTAAGAAAAAGTGGTTTAAAATACCGAACTCCCCAAAACTCAGTTGGGAAAAAGCCTATTAAACCAGGGTGGAGAAACCTGAAATCAATCTCCTCAATTAATCCTCTGTTTGGACTCCTTTTAAAGCTTTAGCACATGTTATTTTTCTTTAAAGGAGGATTTAGTGCTTGGGCAAATGTTCCCACATATCAGCAAATAGAAAGTAACTTCTTTGCTTTTTCCACAACCCTTTTTGATTAATGAGGAAAAATATTTGTATTTTGAATAAAGCTCTGTTACTTCCTGATAATTTTCATGCTTGAACCCGATATATGGTAAACTAATATAAATCAGGAGCAACTTGCTTGAAATGGTGCAGTGTAATTTGTATGGGAGCAAAGCTGTATCCAGAACGGTCGTGCAATAGATATCTCTCATCTCCTGAATTTCTGTGGAAGTATGAGAGCCAACAGCATGAATCAAGTGCAATGAAGAGCAGGATTTAGCCCACGATGTTACATGTAAGATGACACACGTTGCTGTGGGAGCAGCCTGGTGTCACAGACACACAGCTCTGTGCTTTCTTCCCGCAGCACTTTGTGGATCTTTGGGCAGTGAAGAAGAAAGTGATTATTCGGGAGTAAACATTGGTCGGTGATGTCAGTGCGGAGAGCACAGAGCGGTACTGAGCAACCCAACTGCAGTTTATATTACCGGCTCTTTTTGCTCCTTTGATCCGATGCAAAACCCTTTCTTAAAGAAAAGCAACATGACAGATGAAGATGCAGCCAGGAAAATATTTTTTGCGATGGTTTCACGTGTTTTCTTGCTATTTAAATGTAATGTTTATCTAATTAATAACATTCTGGTGTTAAACAGTAACGCTCTGTCTGTGGTCCCATTCTGAAAGTCAGAGCTTCCTTCAGGACTTGCTGTGATGTCGTTAAAAGCAGTTTTCCTCTAATGAAAAGGCACACTATGTCACCGGGGCCTGGTCTCAGGGAAGGCTGCTGCCACTCCATGCCGCTGGGAAGCCAGGCCTCACACACAGCCCTGTGTCAGTCTTTCTCCGTCGCTTGCTTTCTTCCTGTTCTGCCCTAAACCAAGCAGTACCTTGGAAAGAAAGTTTATCAAGACAGTGCTCAGTCCAATGTCAAGTCATTAGGCACTGCAGGAATAGCTTCTAAAGAAATAACTGTTTTGCTTTTGCTTTTATTTCTTTGCAGAAAAACACCCAACAGAAATGATTTTTCGGACTTCTAGGCCTTGCCTACACTAGTATAGCACAATATTCACGTTTTTACTTTCTCAGGGCTACTGATTTGTTTAAAACTGTGCGTGCTTAAAAATGTCGATGAATTAATACCTTACATGGCATCGACCCCCACTCCTCAGAAAACAACCCTAAAGTAAAATGAAATTACTATTCTTCAATGTGAAGTCTGAAAACAAGCTTCTCTTCTAATTCTTAAACAGAGGAAATTAAATTCATACTTTCCAGTACAGTTAATCCTGAGCTGTTTGACATATTTGAACATTAGCCATTTGCACTGGGGTATAAACTGAGTGTGGCTTTCAGAAATGCACTACTCCTGGAGACTGCTGATCCAAATGGACTGTCAAAAGTTATCTGAAGAATTTCAGCAGCTGACCTGTTTTATCATGGCCACCAGCTGCCGAGAGTTGTGGATGGTGATGAGAGCTTAGGTGAGAGCAAAGAACGCAGGGAACATAAGAGGGGGACTGAAGAGATTGGAAAGCTCTGCAGAGTTTTGGCTGTTCGCTGTGGTGCATAGAGTAGAAATTGTGTCTGAGCCATACCCACGGAGCTGGGCCCTTAGGGCAGAGAACGGGGAAATGATAAGCTATGATATTTATTTCAAGCACATGAAGTAAGGGTCTGCACACTGCATGTCTTGTGTTCTTAATCCAGAAATGGTGAGGACTGTAGTATAATTGGCCATGGTTAAGGCAAGCATCAAAACCCCTTCAGTAACTTCTGGAGAAAAAGGAAAAACAAACTTTTATGCACCCACCATTAGCCAAGATGCCTGTTTCTAGCTATTGACTGGAAACAGAATATCGATAGCTAACTCAGAGACAGTCAGATTACGTTCGGTTAGGAGAGCCTTGGTCCTCTTATTTCTAACCACGGGTTGGGCAACCAAGAGAATAAAGGAGTTAAGTTTCCTAGGGTGCTCAGCAGATTTTGATTTGAGGATCCCACATCCCTGTAGGTTGCAAAACTTGTAGAAAAGGTCACCTCTGCTGCTCACAACGTGATTTTTATTACTAAAAAGGTAATCACTGAGGACAGCAAAAGAAGAAAAGAAAGAAAAGCCAGCTGTTCCCTTCTTCTACTACCTCACTCCTTCCTCGAGCTGCATTTTTTACTGTCTTGAACGGGACAAAAAGGAGCACTGAATTAAGAAAATGAAGAGCACTTTGTTGAGCAAGGCACAGATGTGGTCAAATGTTAATGTATGTTTTCGGTCCCTGCTATTTCTCTTACTCCTTCTTGTCCATACCAGGGAAGCGGAATGCAGTTGCCTTCTTGTGGCAACCCTGAAATAAGTCTCCTGATTTATATAACGCAGCACTGCTCTTTTGTATCATAAAATTCCTGTGGAAATGTTGATAAAATGAGTAAACATTTAGTGGCAGCAGTGACAGAACACTTCCATCTATTATACAGATGAAAATGTCCTAGAGATTATGGCGGCATGAGCTTCGTTGTTATTTCCATGTCTTGCAGAGAAGGGGACGGAGCATGGGAATGGAAGGAAGGAATTCCTGGGTTCTGAACTCTGTTTGGATGCCGAGTCTGCGGCCTCAGGCTAGTCTGCTCTCTTAGTGCTGCAGAGACTGACACCCCATAAATACACAAATAATAGGAGCAGCTTAGGTCTGCATTTTATCCTGGCCTCAGAAGATACGGGCCCAGGAGCTGCAGACAGCAGTCTCTCGACAATCTGCTTTCCTGTCCATGAGCCATAGCAATGAATGCTGCAGTCTTACTCCTAAAAGCCCGTAAAGCAAGGCTTAGAATCGGTGCATCAGCCCTTCTGCCCACCTTTCCTCATCAGTAAAATGGACGTAATAGAAATGTTATCCTTTACCAGGGCTTATTTACAAGCCTGTCAAGATCAAGATTAATGGCAGAGTAAATAGTAAGACACTATCTTTTCAGAAGTTGTCTGAAATCAGAAGTTCCAGTGCTACAGACCAACAAACCATCATGGGCTGGTTTGTGAACACCTTCCCTTGGTGAGTAGAAGCAGTTACACTGAAGGGTAGAGGCATCTACAGCTTTTGGCTGTTGTGAGGAAGGGGACACAGTACATTCTGTATTACTACTGATGCCACTGCATTATTACGGATAGGAGATATCTTGTCAGTCCTGAAAAGCTGTGCAATTTTAGAAAAATGAAGGAATGATTTAATGCCAGATACATTTGTGAAAGAAACCGAGGATTGACATAGAAACAAAGTAATCAGTTAAAATATCTCACACATCTCTGCGAGAGGTTTTGCTGTAACCTTTCAGCATGTTTAGTAATGCATAAACTCTTAGGCTCTATTGGAATTAATTGATGTAAAGTGTTGGTATGGATTTCTCTCTCCCTTTTGTGCCACTACCTGTAATTCAGAAGAATGAAAGAAGCCTGATTACTAATTGGGGAGAGTTCAATAGGTTACCGTCTCTGAGAGAGTCGTACTTCCACAAACTGCTTGTAGCCAGATCCTCTCATCCTGATGCGGACGGAACTACCGACAAGGCTCAGCAGTAATGTGCTTCAGGATTAGCTCTTGTCTTTGTTATGTGCCTCTGCCTTTGGGGTCACTTGAGGGTGCCTTTGGCCCCAGCTGAATCAAGAACCGTGTTTCTTTGAAGCTGCGGTGCAAAATGAGATGTACAATTGAATGCACATAACGTAGAATAACCCAATGTGTACTAAAATTGCTGACTAAGGTGAACAACAGATGGTAAAACTGTTCCCTCCCAACTCCTCTCAAGCATATGTCTCTATTTTGTGGTAACACCAGGGAGCAAGCCCTGTGTCCACACTGCTTGTTGCTAGCAAACCCGCCCTTAATCCAAGAGCTGTGTTAGAAAGCTGTTGTGGCTTCTCCGTCTCGTTTAGCAACATAAAGCAATCCCATTATTTCGATCCACCCCAGGTTGCTTCTAGGGCGGCTTGTAGTCAAACAGACCTCTGGGGCTCACACATGTAAGTATTTTATTTCTGTACAAAGCACGGGCCAGAGGCTGAGGAGCTCTGATCCCTTGGGAGGTGAAGGCAGAGTGTTTGTTTGCTGAGAGTAGAGCTGCTGGTTTGCTGGGTCGGATTTGCAGCCTCCTGCTGAGGCAGTAAATATTCAGAACTGCTGGTGTCATTGTGTGCTGCTACTTGAAGTCTTCCCTGTACCATTAGCCGTGCAGTTCATCTGAAAATGTTTCAAACAGGAGCTTTGCTTCCAGCCAGGACAGAAATCGTGGTAGAAGGAATCAAAATGTGCTCTCCTGCTCTCAAGTTTTCCAGAAACAGCTGAGGTAAAATGCAGCGGCAAAATATGTGCCAGCTCTGGGTTTGAGCAGCAGCTGAATTTGGACAAAGACACTGCTGATGCTTTGCGGTGTGCAGCAGTGGTTCTGCTCCTGCCCAGCCAGCAGAAGGGTTTCTGTGCTCATGAATCCCTGACTGAGCGGCATTGCAGCTGCTCCTTGAGGCAGCAGGGGCAGATTAGGGGACACTGTGGGACAGAGACCATTATTTAGAGAATTTTGTCCTGTATGGTTCAGAGCACACATGGTTGGTGATCAACTACACGTTGTCCAAGACAAACTTAAGTAGAGTTTGGAGTCTAAAAGATGCAGGTCCCAAAGCCTTCCAAACCCCATCAGCAGTATATATACGCTGTGGCTGTGGCTTCATGTGGTTCATGGGGGAGAGGACTGGTCATACAGCTTGGCTTTATAGCAGACAAAGGAAGTCTGGCTACCATCAGAAACGTGCACTTGCATTATTAGTGATTTACCTTCAGGTATGAATGCTGTCAGTCAGGGAGCAAACTGTGTTTATACATGCTCTTCACATATTGTTCTGCTGCATGTGGGTATGATAGGTTCTACTGCATGTAGGGGTGTAGCAGTGACTGTCTAAAGAAAACAATCATGTCATGTTTACTGCAGTGCCCTGAAGTTCAGCTGGAATCTGTTACAGTCTTTGAGCTGTTGAAAGAGGAACATTTTGGCTATGGGACCCCTCCTGACTTCCCAAGGTTTTGAGAAGAAATAATGTCAGATGACCCACATATCACTTGTGTCTAGTGCTGGAGTATTGTTTCCCCTCTGTGTTATGCACAGAGGAACTGCTAAGGTTAGCATAAAGAGAGAAATGCAGCTATAGCACACGTAACTAACATCAGAAGATTATTCTCGAAGCTTTCACTTACTGAAAATTAACAACAACAACAAAAAAAGTACCTCGAGCCCTTGAAACAAACACTTTGATGTAGGTTGGAAAATAACAAATAATACGCTCTGAGTGCTGGGCAGCCCACCAAGAGTTCAAAAGTTAATAAGATTGAAGAAAGCATTGCAGTAAGCAGTATTTCAGTTTTAGGCCTGAAATTAAGCATGCATTTTTCATAATGAAGAGAAATGCACGGTTGGGACTTAAAGAAAGTATTAAGGGCATGGGAGTAGGGCATAATAAGAAAAATCTCCCTGTTATGCCTTGTCCTCCTTCACATATTAACACTGCCACCAACGCCATCACTGAAAAACATGTTTCTGAATCCATGTCTGTGGAAGACATCTGATCCGGGATTTTGTTGTTGTATTTGTTCTAGAGAATAGAATGAACCGTGGCCTCTGAGAGCACTGAGTTACTGGCCGTCAGCACTACGAGGGCAAACAGCATTGCACAGGTCAAGCCACAGTACTTTTTTCCCCTCAGAAAATGATCCTTTCCCCCATATTGTCAGTTTTCAACAGTCTCTTGTCAGGACTCTCACCAAGGTGTGGTATGGAGGAGTGCAAAGTGTGGTGGTCAGAACTCACAAGGAGCTTGCTACCAGCTGAGTAGAATGGACGACCACATGCAGGCATGTCAACCTGGTTCCCATCAGTAAAACAGTCCTGCAGTCACATCCAGCAGATCTGTCGGTAACAGAAAGCCCTTGCTTGTCATTCTGTAAAGGATTTCCTGAGGAAGAGTGGAGTTCACTGACACTATTTTATTTTTTTTATTTTTGGAGTTGGATGGCTCCGTTAACGTATTGCTGAAGTTCCATTGTTTAGTGTGGAAAGCCTCATACCACCCTGCACAATAGGGGAAACTGTAAGATGAACAGGGACTCATATGCAGAGTGGGAATGTCAAAGAAGTATATTTGCAGTCTCCTTCTTTGAAGGCCAACTGTGTTCTGGGCTGCATTAAAAAAGGGGTGGCCAGCAGGGAGAGGGAGGTGATTGTCCCCCTCTACTCAGCTCTTGTGTGGCCCCATCTGGAGTACTGCGTCC
>PPHD01017376.1:0-15080 GCA_002909625.1 Bambusicola thoracicus
AATTCTTGATGTAATTCTTTGAAATAATTTAAAAAGCATTCAAATAGGAGATAAATATTTTTAATAAAGTAATCGTAATGTATTTTTTGCACATGAAGAGTCTTCTCTTTCTGTGGCTTATCTGATGCCAGTAGGTTACAAATCACTTTGCACCTTCAGACAGATATTGTGGGCAAAGTCAGACCCTTTGCTGTTAGCACTGTAAAGCACTGTGTACTCCTAGGACACAGCACATAGAACAATGTTGATTCATCAAGTGTCTGGAAACATACTCAGAAATGATTCTTCTTTTTATTTGTTTGGCGATTTCCTGCTGCTAGGTCTTTGGGATCAATAAAAGCAAATGCTTAGTCAGAGCTAAGCACGCCAAAAAAAATGGCAATCATTTATTTCATATTCTAGTTGATGGAAAACTTCAGTAAGGAACTCAGGCGCCCTAAGGGACTGACATCAGTTAGAAAAGGGCATGTAAACCCTTAGTACAGTATGCAGTTACATTTACATTACTCAGTAATACATTTTACTCAAGTCTTTTTATGTCATAGAATAAATTAGGATATATGAAAGAACTTTTTAAATCAGAAAATCAGTCCTTCAGATTTAGTCGATATATGTTCCCAGCATTAAAAATATAAAATAAACGGGAACTGCAAGTGGTATGATGCTGCAGGTAGTATGCCATATCATATTCCTATGATGTTCAGGACAGCTTTTCTCAGCTATACCATCAAAAATGAGCTCATGACGGATGACTGAAATCTGGTAGTATATCAATCAGATGCCCACCTCTTCATTCTGAAAAAGCTTGTACTGATGTTACAAAGTGTAGAAGTGTGTCAGGATAATCTTCCACCCAAACTCATAAGCTCAAAGGTTGGTCTAATCAGCCTCAAAGCATTTTGGAACTAATGGACCTGTGCAAACTGGTGCCTGATCTTAGATATCTCCAGGGACAGTACATCCACCACCTCTCTAGGCAACCTGTTCCAGTGTCTCACTACGCTTATAGAGTATCAGCCATCTGCATAAATCAGCAATGATGTCATTTAAAGCTATATTGGTCAGTTTTTATTTCTCCTTGGAGAAATGTCTGCTTCAGTTTTCTGTGTAGTTTTTTTTTTCCTATCTGCCAATTTATATTGCCTGTATAGTACATCTGGTGAAAGTAAGGCCAGAATTCATTAAAAATATATATGTCTTGGATCTTAGCAATGAATAAAGGAGTTTTGAAAAGTATTGCTTTCTAGTACTGATTCTTGTTTAAGTACAAGCTGATGTTCAGAACAAAATAATTTTTGTCATGTTTGGAATTTTCATTGCTTTCTTAACAAGCCCACCCAACTGAGTGCTGAACCAGCTGACACAATGCAATTTAGATGTATTACAGCTTTGTTTAACAAGGAAATATCTGTTGGTTGAGCACCTATAACTAACTGCTTCTGTTTCCAAGCTCTTCTGTGGGCAGCTCACACCTCCTGACAGCTCCTCACAGTTGCGTGCCCAGGGCTCAATTCACAAGCCAAGGGACACAACCCAGATGGTGTCTCAGTGGACTTGAGCTTGAGCAAGAGCTAGAACCCGTAAAACCATTGTACTTGTCATGGAGGAATGGTATCCCCAAAAGTGTAGTGAGGATAGAGTTTGTCTCTGACATGAGATGGATGTTTCATAACCATGATCCCTTTGCAGAAGAACAAGATCTTCAAAAGCAGAAACAGTGGAAGCTTTGAAAACAGTACCTGTTGTTAATGATGAATGAAAAAAGGGGTCAAAGGACAGGTAATCAGAGATGGAGATCCATTTACCTCCCTTCTGTTCACCTGAATGGCCAACATGAATTTACCATTTTGGGAAGCAAGCTATCCCTGCTTACCATGCATTTTTTAAATCCAGAAGAAGGTAAGATAAATAAGACCTGCATTTTGTCACCTGTCATTGCTTCAGCTACCAATCACCAATTTACTCTTAAATATACTTTTTGCATTTACTCAGAATCATTCAGAATAGATCCTACTCCTTAATGGCACACTGTTTCTTTCAGTGTTGTTATTAGCGGTCACTTCCAAGATAGGTCTTCTCTACATGGTTTCTGAAGACAAATGCTTTTATAGCATAAGCAGGGTTTTTTTATTCACTGACCTTTAGAAATTATTTATTCTAATTATTTTATATACCAAGATTTGGAACAGCCAAAATGCATTAGTTACTGTGCTTCCCATAACTGTGGTAGTATCTACAGTGTGATTAGAAATATTAACAATTAATTATAGAGAAAAAATATCTATTTTTCTACCATCATCTGGTTTTGAAAACTGCAAACACTCTTTCAATAAATTATGTAGCATGTTCTAAGCATTTTTGTAAGGATATGATAATTACAGGCATTCAAATGGGCATTGAAATATTTATCCCAATAAAATATGGACATCCTGGAGATATTACAAACATTTTCACAGTTACATATAACTGTAAAGCCAACTTCAGTGTAGAACATGTGCCAGAGTACTCTTCACAACATGTACAGGAAAATCATAATTTTTGTTTGACTTACAGACCTTTCAGCCAGAGTATTTCACATACAAATCTTCTTACTTACTAATTAATTTGACACATCATTACTTAAAGACAAAGCACTCATCCCATCAATGAAAAGTAATTCTACTATAGTATTTGCTCTTGAACATCCTAGGACATCCTACATAACATCTGATGAGTAAAAGCTACCATTTTATCAGTGTCCATTATACATAATTAATTGCTTTTTTTCTCTTTTAAATGCCTCCCCCTCCCCCCCCCCAGCATTTGCTTTCCTTCAGAAGCTGGTATTTTAATCAAATGAACCTACTGCATGTTTGTCATCTTGATTGTCACCTTGCACCATCATCAGACCACCTTTTCATCTCAGCCTCATGAAAGCAGCAGCACAGAGACCTGACCCTGCCCTAAACAGCTCCATTTGCAGTACTGCTTCTTGCCTTTCGTGTGATGCCAGAAAGTTCATTTCTGTTCCTTACAGGCAGCCTTGCTTTCTGGTTAAAGTAAAGCAGGCATTTTGTACTGCTGGCTATCATCACCTGTTAGACACCCAGTGTGGTGCAGGGAAGCAGGGGACTGCAGGCCCAGAATCACATGCAATTAGGGAAGCTCACATACGAAAGGAAAACTTGAGCATGGGGAATGTGGCTTCCATCATATCTGTGAGATAAATTTATGCAACAGACAACCAAGATGAGTGAATAGACACTGAGTGATGAAATGACACCTATGATAGGATGACATGCTTTATAGAGGTGTTGTTTTTTTTTTAATTTTTCTTTTGAATGTCAATAATTAACTTGAAGTATATGTAAAATCATAGAATCATTTGAGTTGGAAGGGACCTTTAAAGGCCATTCAGTCCAAACCCTCTGCAATGAACAGGGACATGTACAGCCAGATCAGGTGCTCCCAGCCCCATCCATCCTGACCTTGGGTGTCTGCAGGGACGGGGCATCCTCCACCTCTCTGGGCAGCATGCTCCAGTGGCTCACTACCTTTACTGTAAGAAACTTATTCCTTATACCATACCTAAATCTCCCCTCTTTTTGTTTTAAACCATTTCTCTTTGTCCTGTGAACTGTCAACATCTTACTGTAAGATGTAAAAATTACAGAAAATGAATTCCATCTAACTGTGTAAACCTTCTGAATCAAAGGTGTTAGAATACATATAAGAAAATATCTCCCATTTTCCAGCTGTCAAGAGCAGATAATTTTTTTTTTAAGCTACAAAAAATTGTTGTTTTTTTTTTTTTCTAATTTTCTGTAGCTCCCTCAGAAAATATATTCTCCAGGCAGACCCAATAAATTTTTAATTACCTAAAGTATATTGCAAGTTTTGTAATTTTCACTCAGTGTAATCAGCATTTGACATGCATCCATTGCCTTCAGATTTTAAATGCATTTTGAAAATAAGAAGCAACAAATCAGTATATGATATAATATTACTCCATAATATATGATGAAACTCCGTGAAACAGCATTAACTTCTGGAATACAAATACTCCACAGATATCTGAGAAGCACCTATGCTTTATCAAGTACCTGATTATCTGAGTAGAAAATATCTACATAACTTTCATCTTGCAAAATCTTGCAACATCATCTGAAACAAAAAGCTTCTCTTCTCCTGAAGCTTCTCAGCTGTATTTTGTAACTGTAGCTGAAACTCTCCTAACAATGCATATGGTTTGCTATTAACAGGTTTATCGGTATGTAATTGATCTACATGGCTGAAGTTAAATGCAATTGAAGTGGAGTTTTAAATGTTACAATGCAAAAGAGCTTGCACAATTTTGTTGAGAAGCCTTGTTATCTCATAAATTAGAAAAAAAAAAGAAAGGAAAAAAAAAAAAAGAAGAAACCTTTGGCTGGTACAATAAGAACTGTAAAGCTCCCACGCCTGCCCTCAGTAATTGATGAAGTGGGTCAGTGACATTTTGCAGGGCTGTGATTGAATCAGACCCTTGAGGATAAATAGAACATAAAGCATTTCCGCCAGCTCTTCAGTAAGTCAATATTGGCAATTCCAATTTAACGCTTATGAATGGAAGTATTGCAGGATAAGTGAAATAAAAGAACAGCCACAGCTATTGTCTCTGGTTGGTGTTCCTTCCTGCAAGCATTATTTAATACGACGAAACACAGAAACTTCATCTGTCAAGGAAATACTTGTGACTGGGCTGGTTCTGAGCAGAGGGGACTGTTCAGGAAGAATTCAGAATTTGTTGTATAACTAACAATGCAGATTTTTAGCAGGAGTGCCTGTTGACCTGTTCAAGAAATACTGCTGATTTCTCGATGTGGTGATACATCGAATGGTTGTGAGGTTTCAGACGCTTTATAGTGTTTACAAATTCTATTAATAATTTACAATAGAAGGACATATTTTATTAATGCCATCTGAAATCAATGCACAAAATTAAAATGAAGCATTCTCAATTGTTTAACTAAGCTATCGAGCATGGTTGGAGAAAACAGGTATTTAACTTTTAGAATACGTAGTTCATTTATTTTTAAACATTTCATTTAGGCATAAATGAAATTTGTTCATGCTGTCATTATGAATATTTAATTTCTTCAATGTCACATATAACTTTTATATAAACACACACATAATTAGCTTTTAGGTTCAGCTGAATGCACCTGGAGCTTACTAACAAATCTGCATGGGTGTATAAAGTAAACTGATATGAGCAGTTCCTTTAGACTTGATTTCACAGACAACATTTTCCAACATTTGGGTCTTCCTGGGCTTTGCCTCTGCTTGAGAACTAGAAAGAGACAAGCCATAAGCTCATCCTCTGGTCCTGTGGGTATCTACACACATAGATTTCATATTAGTGCTCTACTCAATACCATTTTGGCTCATAATAGGGATAGTTTTCCCAGACAGCAGATGGTCTTAGCCCAAGAATAGACTGGGACTGCTCCATAGGACTGTACACACAGTGCTGCCCAGCTATGGGGAAGAAGGGTTTTTAACTGCATGGATGCAAGTCACACAACTTGTCCTCAGGATCAGAGTTTGACCTATTTTATCTAGTAGTGCAGAGGTAGACATAAGACCAATTTCTACAAAAATAATTCAGCAGAACTATTGAATTTTGCCACAGTCAGTTTTGAGCAATCTGTTACCACTGAAAATGTAGAATTAAAAAACAGGAAATTGAGTTCTCACAAACGTCTGAACATCCATTTGTTTTTGCTGCAGCAAAAAACTGTTTGTGCTTGCTGGGAAATATCTGGGGTCAGTGTGGACCACCTTCTGGAAATACAATGGCTGGAACATAGTGATGGGTTTAGCAGGACAGGGAGGGAATAACAGTCCCTTCTACAGAGAGGGCATATGCTCAGCATCATATGCAGATCTGCTATCACCACTGGGGCTGCATCCAGACTGGAGAGCCTGCATCTTTTCTGTACATACGGTCAGAGCTTGTTCCCAGGAGTTCATAATCCTGAGATGCATACCTTCTAAAAGAGATGCATAGTTTTATGAGAAACAGTTTTAATCAGTCTGATGAAAACTTAAAACTAGACAATGAAACTATAGCTGTAAGAGCACTGGTGAAAAATGTTTTGTTTCTGAGTCTATTTACAAATGTAATATATTGGAAAGAATCTTATTAGGCTTTAAATTCCCTAACTGAGTAGACCCAGCTTCTTAAGGCTTCTACCTCTAAGCAACCCATATCTACAACCCTTAATATGACAGAGTAATGCAAGATGGTTGGGACTTTAGGGAAAATATTGTGTGATTTTCATATTGGAAAATGATCATTCCTTGAATCCATACTGGTTCAAGAGTACAAGCCCATTTCAATAAAGCTTTCATCCTGGATACTTGTCAGATTCAGCTTATGAAAAGGAAGAAGATAAAGAAAAGCTCTCTAGAGAAAACCCAGTACCCCTGAGCGTGGTGGCCGTATTTGAAGTAAAGGAGAATGCATTACCATGTAGGTCTGTAGCTCCCTCTCTTTTTTCCCTTTGGAGGAGTTTAACTTTCACTCTGGCATACAGTGAAAAACAGTATCAGAACCTTTTGGTTTTACGTGTGCTGTTGTGTGTGACAAAATCCCTGGCTAAAAAGCCAACCAAGATGAATCACTGTAATCCTTCCTTAGGAATGAGAGACTTGTGTGCTACTACTGCTCCAGGCCCATCATCTATCTTGGATGGTCATGCACTGCGAGGGTAGGAAAGAATGGCTAAAGGCAACTGTTTGCTTCGTTAGTTCAGTTACCAAAAGGAGAAAGAGTCTGCAAGGAAGCCTCTCAAAATTTCACCTTTTCCCACTGAATTTTTATTAATCCTCTGCTGTACCCCTTTCTGGCCATCTCTGAAACATCCTTGTTGAAAAGAAGTGTTGACAGTGATGATATCAATTTCTATGACAGCCCTCACAGTAAAGCTGATGCCAAAACCCTCACAAAGCCCAACAGTGTTTATCCAGTAATGTGGATGGAGTCAAAACTGTGATTGCTGCTAGCTAGCATTAAATCCTATATCATAATCTATACTGTTTCAGCAACGAAAGAAGAGGTTTTCATATCAAATTATCATACCATACGGAATTCCAGTTGAGCATGGAAGTCTGGTCTTACGGTCCGACCAGCAGCATTGCCAGGATAGTGAGAAGACTGAGGTCAAATATTATTTCAAGTAATCTTTAAGTGACAACTGCTGATCTTGAACATATTACACTGTATTTTAAAAGTAAGTTATAAGTTTCTTGACCCATTTACATTATGAATTTTAACCATGAAATGTATATACTCATATTTTAAAATGACAAATATAAACAGACTGAAAACTTATTATTCATTTCAGGTGATATCTGTAAACTTTTTGCCATTCTGAAAAGAAAGCGAGTTTATCTTTGTTTCTACTTATGTCAAAGTATAAACAGAAATGCTCCCTTAGAGCAGCCCTGCAGGGAAGGACTTGGGGGTTCTGGTGGATGAAAAGCTTGATGCAAGCCAGCAATGTGCATTTGCAGTCTGGAAGGCCAGTAGTATCCTTAGCGGCATCAGAGGAGAGGTGGCCAGCAGAGTGAGGGGGGTGACTGTCCTTCTCTGCTCTGCCCTCATATGCCCCATCTGGAGTACTGCTGGGCCCAAAGCATGAGAAGGATTTGGAGCTGTTGGAGTGGGACCAAAGGATGGCTATAAAGATGATCAGAGGACTGGAGCCTATGAAGACAGGCTGAAGGAGCTGGGCTTGCTTAGCTTGAAGAGAAGCCTCAAGGGAGACCTCCTTATGGCCTCTTAGTACTTAAAGGGAGCTTATAAACAGGAGGGAGATCAAGTTTTTACATGGATAAACAGTGATAGGATGAGGGAGAATGATTTTAAAGTAAAAGAGAAGAGATTTAGTTAGATATTAGGAGGAAATCGTTTCCTCAAAGGATGGTGAGGCTCTGGAAGTTGTGGATGCCCCATCCCTGAAGGCCAGGCTGGATGGGGACCTGGGCAGCCTAATCTAGTAGGTGACAATCCTGCTCATGTTATGAGGCTTGGAACTGGGTGGTCTTTAAGGTCTCTTCCAAGATAAGCCATTCTGAGATTCTATGATGCATCTATTTTATGATGTTGGTCCATGATGTCAGAGGCAGATGATGAGAGAGGTTGAACATTCCCACCAATATTCCATTACACTTTATCGTCATGCAACAGTTGTCAGCAGAGGGGCAGTCTGACAAAATGGCATCTGACATAGAAGTGCACATGAAGGAAAGGTGTGGCATTGGATTCCTCCATGTGGAAAAAATGGCATCCCTTGACATTCATTGATGCTTGCTGAATGCTTCTGGAGATCAAACAGTGAATGTGAGCACAGTGAGGCAGTGGGTGGTGTGTTTCAGCAGTAGTGAGGATGGGTCACCTCTACTGGTGCAGATTTTTACAAGTATGGTATGCAGGCTCTTGTTCATCACTGGTGAAAATGCATAGCTTGCTATGGTCACTGTGCTGAAAAATAATGTATTGTAGATGAGAATTTGCTCTATCAAACAGTGTTAACTCTTTGTTTTCATTTCCGTGGAAATAAATAGGAGGCATTACTTCCAGAGTGACCTACGTATTTCTGCTACTGTGTGTTCAAATCTGAAAGCGAACAGAACAATGTATACCTCCTCAATATCTATTCTGGCAAGTTCTGGATTTAGTAGGCCTAGAAGCTGAGTGCTTCCTTGCTTTTCAAGGCTTTTTCTCAGAAATACTGGTGGCTTATAGTGATGTGCCATTACGGAGAGGTTGGAATTGCATTTTCAGCTTGAGCATACATCTGTCAGGAATGGATTACTGTCATAGGTTTATGACACATAATTGAAGTTCTCTGGAGTTTTGAAGAGTTTATGGAGCCTCTATAAAACAGAGACTAAGAAAAGTAAGACCATATTTGCTATACAGGGAGCCAGACCTCCATGGGAATTTTTTGGGGGGTGCACAAATGGAAAAAGTGTAGATAGAGTTAATGCTGTTTGACAGCAGAAATGTGGAATAAATGGTTTCTTGAGGACATTTCCAGTTTCTGTTCTCTATGAATCTATGTTTTCATGAGGTTATTCATTTGACTCTTTCCATCAGTTCCACCACCTCAATTATATGGAGGTACATTACTAGCTAAATATAAGAATTGTATGTCTAAATGTCTGCATAAGGAGCAGAGTGAGTCCCCAGGGAATGTAGCAGAAGTGAAGAGTTGAGGTGATTCTAACCGACAGCAACGTGTGCCTTAATAAAAGCATTAACAGCAAATTAATGCACTATAATTTCAAAATGCTAACTAGGAGTAGGGTTACAAACTGGGAGGCTGTATGTTTGTGAACTTTATCAGCAACTGTTTCCTATAGTGTCTGAGGAACAAACGGTACACAGAAGCATCGTGTGTCCTTTAAATGACAAATGTGTTTGTCTCTTACCATCTCATGAGCATAATGATTTGTTTACTTTTGTTCACTTTCACTGCTAATTCTTATTAGAAAGCTTAACCTAGTAAACAAAATAAAATTCAATCAAACAAAGAGGTAATAAGTGTTTAGCACCCTGAAGCTAAGATGGAAGCAAGACTGCTTATTGGAACAAATTCACAATGGTGTAATTATCAGTTAAAATGAAAGGTTTGTATTGTATCCAAAAAATACGACTTTCCTCCAGTTAGTCATTTAACCCATGCATTTATTCTTCCTCCACATGATGCCAGTTCATATGTCAATATCACTATGAACTTTTAAAGTGGTTTTGTAAAACTTACTGTTGAAAAAAATATGTTTTTCTGCTTTATTAGAGGCCTAATTGATGTTGAAAACTGTTTTGAGTTTTACACTGCAGTGTTTAATCCTTGAAAGGAAATTTTTTTTTGTTTTCATGTGTTTGTAGCACGTATTCAGGAAGTCTGAGATATTGAACTTCACGCAAAGTAAGAAGAGATGCAATAGTAGTTCCCAAACGGAGCGGAAAGAACACTTGATTTATTAGCACTTGGTCCTTTGAATCATGCACCCACCCACAGGTTCAAAGATTAAGTTTTACAGCTCTAGGTTTGAGCTGAGAATTTAATGAAAGAGGATTTGACAAATGTTTTTTGTTTCATCTTGAAATGAAGTTGCTACATGTACTTATGGAAAGAAAAGGTTTTCCTCTGCAGTTATCTCCCTTGATACTTTTCTTCGTAATGTTCAGATGAGAAAATGTGGAAGACTGAAGCAGTGTCCCTAAAAGTTATGATAATATTCTTCCAAAACCAAAAGGGCGTATTTTCCTTTCTCCACCACAGGAGTACTACTGATAATTACACAGTAATTTCAACAGAAATGTGAATAATTATATATTAATGATTACGATGCTATTTTTCATATTGAAGTATCCATAAGTGATATAAAGGCTTCCATATTGTGTCATTATTATTTCCACATCACTAATATAATAACATTATTAAATGATTAATGTAGTCTTCTAAGTACTCACTTAATCCAGAAAATGACATAATTCTCATCATTCAAATAAAGAGAACATTATTTTTTTATATATGGGATCAACATGTTTTTTTTTTTTATTTCAGAGCATTTTTCAAGAATGGTGCAAGTACTACAATCTTCTGTTAGGGACACAAACAAATGATTGACATTTATAATAATAATTTATCAGAGGTTAGAAAAAAATTAAATTTAAAGCTACACCAAGGTAAAGTGAAAACTGGAGAACTAAGATGAAAAAAATACTGACAGAAGGGGTAGGATCAGACAAGGTGTAAGTGTAAGATATGTGAATCACTTCATGGTAAATTAGTAATTGCTTCTTTTGATCTGTTTGCAGCAGGGAGCAAAAAGAGTGAGAAATCAGATCAGGTACATTAGTCTACTGACTAAGGCTGCAGGCTTTAGTACACTGTGACTGAGTATAATGGATCAGATGTGTTTTTCGTGATTCATGTTTCTGACAACCTGTTTATTCCATATGTACCATGACAGAGACACCACTGGTGATACACACAACCTCAGAATATAACCTCAACTATAATTTGTGATGTTCTGGTCAAGAGAGGGAATTCGGTTCAATTGTGTATACAGAAAGCTGAGTTACTATAAAAAGCCAGACTTGTTTATCCTTTACAGCATTATAGACATTCTTATGTCAGTCTGTACAGAATGAGCTCAATACATGCACTGTACATCTACATTTTCTTTATTTTAATGTAATGAAAACACACATCTAGTAATATGGTTCAACCATAGTTAAATGTAGGCAAGATCAAAGAGTAATTAAATATCTATGATACTGACTAGTTATAGAAGTTAGGAAAAACTTGAGAAAACTAGGATTTTTTGGTATGTTTTTTTTTCTCCTTAATCTAATCAGACAACACTAAAAGCCCAAGAGATACATAAACTTGAGTAACTACTTATATTAAACCTGTGTTTACTTAGATGATTTGTATGAGATAAATAAGTAATAACCCAAAGGACATTAAAAAATGGAATATATGAAACTGCATGTGAGCAAACGAACATAAGGCAGAGAGCTTGGCTGGTGCATTTTTAATAAGAATTCCCTGTTCTTCTATATCCTATTCCATTCTATAGGAGTCCTTACATCACCTTTATCAGCACTTTGCATTCTTTTTCTGCTCATCATATTGTTTTATCAATTTAGTAAACGATAAAATGTTTCCCTGACTGTCCACCATTTGGTACCCTGCACTGTGGACAACCTGCTGAAAGCAATATATAACTGAGCAGTCTACTACAGAACTATCCTGATTTTCATTACTTTACAACAAATTTCTCAGTGCATTTTATTATAATAATTAAAAATTAATTAATGTATATTAAAAACTTGACAAACTTTATTTAGCCTTTCAGTCCTGGAGTATCACTTACTGCGGTCATAAACCTTGCATAGGTTGAAGGCTGTTTCTAAACTGTCTCTGTCAAAGAGCTGAGTCAGAAATGAGACTCATCCTCTAATTTAGGTTCATGAGGGACTATTGTCTTTATCTTCCTGTATTACAGTATTCCCAAAAGAAACAAAAGTGCTCAGAAAGCATGTTTTGTAACTCCACTTTATCGTATCACTAAAATATAAGCAGCCATAAGAAGAAGAAGGTATTTTAATATAGCAATTTTCCTTTGAGTTGAAGTGCATGTAATCAGGTGAATGCTTATTTACTAATTAAATCTTACATGCTCTCAGAGTACATTCATTAATTAAAAGGAAAGAAGATTTGCAATGAGATAGTTCCATCCAAACAGGAATGGCAAAGATTATATCAGTCAATGAAAAGAGTTCAATGGATTAGACTCAAAAATTTGCATATTTCTCTTCTATTTATTTATTTTTTTTTCCAGGATACCACCTCCATACCTTCTAAATAAGCACTTGGCTTACTTTTATTTATTCATGCAGAAGCCGTGCATCTTAGAAGCTTTGTCAAAAAGCTCGAGTTTATCCTTTCTGCATACATACGTTACTGCTTGAAACAAAGCTGACATGTCCGGGGTTTGATCATTTAGCTGCAGACTGCACATATGTGTGTCCTACAATCCCCAGCTTTTGTCTAACGTAGTGTTCTCCTGTGCGACAGGTGTTTTATTAATTTGTAAAAACACTTCAGTGCTATATGCTTACTGATTAGCCATATGACAGCTGGGATAAATGACACAGAGAAGCACTGTAGCTTTGATCTGAATGCAAGCTTCTGAAATCTACCTTTTGTTTTTTTTTTATTCTTGATAGAACATCTTTACACACAATTGTCCCTAAGGGCACTTGCAAAGCCTTAGAAAGAGAAAAATACATTTTATTTTGAATTATGAAGTACTACTGGTACATCAGCAGATATCTGGTCCAACTGAACCCCGCCATAAGAAATCTAATTTAAATGAACTTATTAGTTTCAATCCATTAAAATTACTGTCGTGACTTGTGCAGTTTAACTCCATTAATTTCAATTGTGATCTTTCTCAATGAGGAAGGCAAGGAACAAGTAAAAGAGTACAAAATTCAACCCACAGTGCATTAGCCCGGATCTGTAAGAACCATACAGCATGAGATGCATTGTGTCTATCTGCACTGACGTATAGGGTGGGTGGGACCAGATCCTATTGCAAACACAGCCTCGTGAAGGATCCGGATCACAGATTCTCAAACATGAGATGAAAAACGAACGGAGTAAGCTGTGTTGTTCAAACTGAACTGAAATCCTTCTTGTGCTATTTCCTGCAAATAAAGAGTTACAAACTCCTACTGTACATAGATGAACCCAACATTTACAGAAGCTTATTTATACAGCACTGCAGGCTCAGTGCTTCTTTCATTCTTTATGCCTGCAAGTGTATTCTTTCTCCATTGTAGGGAGCTTTGCTAGAGGGGCTTTTTGCACTAGGGTTACTTAGTTTCATGTGATCCTCTGCTTAGTCTTAATGCGTTGTCTGAGCACGATTAAACACAAATGAAGCAAAAAGATTTCACTGCTCAGTTCTTATGAAATGTTAATGAATGTATTTTTAAAATATCTACAGGAAGAGCTTATTCAGTCAAAGAAACAGTGTCAGAAATAGAAGTTCTACATGTGTAAACTTCCTGTTAGCACACCCAGTGCTCTTTATTTATTAGTTAATCTTGTGCTGGCCTTGTTTTGAGCAATTTTTTGTTGTTGTTGAAGTGTACACTTAAAACCCACAAACCTGCTCTTCCTGTAGCAGTTCTTGTCCTATTTCAGCACAGCAGCAATGTTCAGGACGGACACAGAGTTACAGGTTTACCAGGGATGGGATCACTGGTTCCTGTTCCTGTGCTCCACAAAGGCTCATGGCCTGTGACAAACCTCTCCTGAGCTTCTACTTCACTGTGGGTGCCACGTATGCATCCAGCATAGCTCTTCTTTTCCTAGCACCAGATGAAAAATAGCACTTTCGGGTTGTGACAAAACAAGACAATAAGATGTTGTTTTAAAGGAAAACTTTCCGAAGTAGTGCGTAAGAGTCCTCTTCTGGGGGGAGAGGGGGGGAGCAGGGAGGGTGTGGAGGGGGATTCATTAATATGCTTTGTAATTATTTATGTTTTCAGACAGAATGTCTCTTTAAAAAATGCAAGTCTTAGCTGCTTGCTTCAGGAGGTAAGTCAGTTTTGCTCTGCTCTGATTATTTAGCAAGCACGTATCCCCTTGCTATTACATACATTTTACTCTGCCTATCCATCACTGGAACTTGCTTATGATTGTTTGGACCAGTAAGTTTGTAACTTTTAGAACTATAACATTCCTTCACTCGAACAGTTATTAGGGATGCTGGGATGTAACTACAATTGCTAAATGGGATACTGAAAAATGAATGAAGTGAAAGAACCCCTGGAGGCTACTTGGTGTTTACTCTTTCAAATAATGCACTCTTCTAAGTCTGTCAGCTCATCGCAACAGGGAATTATTTAGGGAACTGTGTGAACGGTATTGCTTCACAGCTCATACAGACACCCAGAAAATAAAGTGTGCATTATACAAGAAAAATCATAAATGGGCACTTTCCTGCTTTCTGCAAGGCACTGTCACTACAGTCACTTAGTTCATTACAAATACTCCAAATGGGGAAGCAAAGGAATAAAGTAAAAGTGTACTGTTGTGTTTTATATACTATTTGCAAACTCCATTTACTGCCATAAGCAAAGCTAACTAGTGAGGCTGATTATCACGTATATTCTTTCAAGGATAAACTAAAGCTGCGATATTTCATTCTTACGCAGTATCTTTTAATAGGTCAGCCACAGTAATGCCATCGTTAAAGCTGCTAGACTTTTTAACACTCAGTATAATTTTATGCAAAAACAATTAGCTTTAGGGCAAAATAGATGATACTTAGAAGACATTTTAAAACCTAATGATGTGCAATCCCCATGATACTATTGGGATCACATGCAAAATATGCATTTTCCAAGGAAATGTTTGTCTTGCACCATTCTTTTGGAAAATCTTCACACATGCATAAAAGATATCTGTATAGTATTGTTTATCAGGGACAGAAGGGTAGTAAATATTTGTATTAATATA
>PPHD01017377.1:0-15079 GCA_002909625.1 Bambusicola thoracicus
AAAGGTTAAAATCCTCCTTAATAAGTTAGCAAAACCTCCAGAATACTACTGACAAAATCTCCTAAATATCTTATCCATCACTTGGGAATATGTGCAACAGTGGAATATATATATGTATATATATATAAATTCTTAACGGATTAAAAACCTAAATATAAATTCTTAATGTATTAAAAGCCTAAACTGTGATTAACATACACAACAAACTTTCTACCTTCACCGCAGTCAGTTGTTTCTGACATAATTTGATGACACTGAAGTTTCAATAAGAGCACAAAAGTGACTGAAATGTGTGGGGGTTCTTTTTTTTTGTTTTGTTTGTTTGGTTTTTGGTTTTTGTTTTTGGTTGGTTGGTTGGTTTTTGGTTGTTGTTGTTGTTTTTTGTACTCAGAGTGCACCTGTCCTCCATCAGTAAGTCATCTGTAGACTTCATGAGGTGTTCGTGTTTCACATTGTTCCTTTACATACATGGATTTCTGTTAACTAAAAGCAGGATCATTTCTCAACTGTGTTTCAAATACATGATCACAGACATTTGTCATTGTAGCTTTTGGCCAGTATTTGTGTGGGCTGCTTGTGGTGACAGAGATGGAAGAATATACCTGATTAGAATGAAAAAAAAGGGAAAAAAGAAGGGAAGGGAAGGGAAGGGAAGGGAAGGGAACTAGATTTCAAGGTAAGCCAGATTATACCCCACCCTGTCCTTTAAGTTCCTCCAAAAATCAGGAATTATCCCTGATGAGACAGGAGTATGCAGCTGTATTCAGGAGTGAAATCTTCCCTCTTTTCTTCTATTTCATGATGCCTAAAAACCTACAGTCAAAATTTCTACCAGGATTAAATGAGGTGGTTGGATGCTTTGAAATATACAGGATCCAGAAGAAACACTTACTGTGTAGATTTTCTGTCACCTGACTCACACTGACTTCTAAAATGCTCCAGGGTACAGAGAGGAGATTACTTACAGGCTCAGCTACAAGACATCTACAGAGAGCTTTCTAAATAGGATCATGTGAAATCAAAACAAAATTCTGCTGCTCTCTAGTGAATAATTTAATGCACCATGTGTGAAAATGGCTCTTCTCAAAATAAATAAATAAATAAGATAAAAAATAAAAAAATGCACAAAGCAGCTAATGTGCAGCATGACACAGAAGTTAGCTTGTGTCTAGTGAAAGGCAGCTTGAACATATGCTGATATTCAGAGTGGGATGGCTACAGTTCATTCACATCCACGCTAAAAATATCATGCAGCATATTGCTGAGGAAGTAGTAGGAAAAGAGCAGGCAGCAACAACATTCACATCACCGTACCAGGATCTGTGTGAGGAAGAAGGAAACTGAGAAGTGGCGATGAGGGTGGAGATGTGACCTTCATCTGCTCTTGAGCAGATGAACTTCTGGGGTGTTGCTGTCCTTTACTGCTGTCACAGTGAATATTATCAGCACGATTTTTTGCTACTGTGACACCCTTAAAAGAGAAGGTTCATAATGATAATGATTGCTCTGTATGTTTCCTTAGAAGACGGGTAACAGGGTGACATTAACCTTAGCTCACAAGAATAGCATGTAAACCTCTGAAACACGGTAAAAAGAGAGCTGCAACAAATGCTCTTGGCTGTGTTTTGTGCAATGTGTTTTATAAGCAGGAAAAGAGCTGGCTCCAGAAAAAGACTGCAAAGATTTTTACTATTTTTTTCCTTCAATAATGTTTATGATTTTGCAGATAACAAGACTAAATTGTTCCTTATATTCCTCAGAGACTTTATCAGCTCCTAAATGTCATCATCTACAATTTATACATGAAATCACAGAGAAAACTATTGTAATATGCTGAAATATATTTTCATTTTTATGCTGTTGAGTATTACCACTTTCTGTCCTTTATTTAAATTTAGGTCCAGAATCTTACAGAAAGTTAAAGAAAAAAAAAATGTGAAATACATCTTACAGAAAGTGAGAGAAAAGTTAGTTGAGCTCTCTAGGACTGTAGATTTTTGGGACTGTGAAGCATGTGTTTCTCCCAAATAATGTGACAGACTTCTAGGTTTCAGGTCATCTGAAGACAGCCCCTGTTCTCGAATTATCTATACCTGCCTCTGAAGAAAACCTTAGACCACCTATTCAGATGATAACCTCCTACTGTAAGGGCGTGAGGTACTGGAACAGCTGCCCAGAGAAGCTATGGATGTCTCACCCCTGGAGGCATTCAAGGTCAGGTTGGATGGGGTGCTGGGCAGCTGAGCTGGTGGGGCACAACCCTGCCCAAGGCAAGGGTTGGAACTGGCAGGGATTAGAACTGGATGGTTCTCTCCCAATCTAAGCCATTCTATGATTCTGTGATTCTGTACAACAAAGTATAGCATCCATAGGTGATATTAACTGAACGTACTTTCAAGATGGTGGAGGTATTTAATTTGGACACATTCCTATAAATTTCTTTCCTTGAAGTTGGGTAGAAATTAATATCAAACACCAGTGTTTGTCCTTACACCATTTATTCCACTCTCCTTCTTCCAAGACACTGTAGTGCATATTGTGGCCTATCTGAGGAGGCACATGTAGGTCAATCCTTGTGCTTTGGTTTGGTGGGAAGAGGAATATGCTGTGGCTTCTTTTGGTCACGTGTTCTTCAGCTGACCACAAGGCTCATGCAACAGAGAAGCTGCTACCAGACCACATAAAGTATTCCAGGACCAAAAAAAAAATTTAAGTATCTTCATAAAGCCTTCCTTAAATTATATATTATTCTTAATTTATTATCAAAAATTACTCTACGTGCTTCTGTATCTGTTTTAGGTTGCTTGGTCTCTCTGTTTCTCCCCATACACCCTCTTCTCTTTGAATAGTTTAACTACCAGGAGACAGATATATTAAACAGAATCCTCTTAATAGAAAAATGGATTTGAGTTCTTGAATTGTGTTGCTTTGGCAGCTCTGATAAGGAGAAAACACCCGCAGTGTGGTGATAATGTGGGAAAAGCTTCATCGCCTGTTATTTCTCAGTCCTTTGCTGCATTTAAATTATGTAAGAGTCTGCTTCCATCTCAGCTTACTGCACCCTACTTAGCAGCCTGCATGACTTTGCAGTTAATTCTTGCAGCTACTGTAACTGCCTTTTGAAATTATTTGACAGCACACCCTGCAGAAAAAAAAAAAGCATGTCTGGAAATTGACTTTTCTGCAGTTTTACAATGTCTGTGATTAACCAATCTAAAGCCAGAGGATCACACTCAAAGGAATTGAATTTCCATACCTGACTAATAGAGCCTGTCTACACTCCCATTTCCAGGCAGTCCCTCATGAAGCAGCAACTTTTTGGTACAAAATTCTGAAAAGGGATCACTGAGGAAAAATTACACTGATTATTAACATTCACACGATCTCTTAAGATAAAGACTAAAGATCATGTGTTCCTTTGTGATTTTTAATATCTCCTTGTGAGAGAGACTTTTTGTTGTTTCAGTCTTATAGTTTCTGCCCAGAAATCAATGTTACAAAAAGCTTTATCAAAATAGAGATTTTCAGAGAAAGTATGTGCAGAGACACATGCCACTCTGCCCTTTTGGAAGGAAAGAAAAGAGTCTAAAGTCTCTGTAATGCAGTCAAGCAAGACCAAGCCTTCTAAAATTCTCATGAGAAAGGTCTGTCACTTTGAATTATGTGAGCTGCTCATCATCCTGTTTTGGGGATTGCAACTGGTGTTAATAAGCATTTCGACATTCCTGGTCAGTTACTTAACATGTTAAATTTACAGAGCAAAGCTCAGACGTAGAGGTTCCTGTGCAATATGGGAAGATGATAAGCTCAGTTTTCTTGTGATTATCTTGTAATAATCAAAACTTTTAGTAAGGGAGTGTTATTTTTGCTATTGACTTTTTTCTATTGTACCTTACAAAGTAGAAGTCGGTATTTCATACTTTGTTAGTTAGGACAGGAGATTGTTTTGTTTGTTGGCTTGGTTGTTATGTTTTACAAATATTACTAACTCTTCTCGAAATGCATCAGAAGACTGATACTGCTTTATGATCATGAGGGTTAATAGTATCTTCCGTGAAAGTGCACAGTCTATGATTCAACTCTAAAATTAGTTCTGACAGTTTGTCTTTGATTTGGAATCACTATAGGGTACAAGAGAAAAAGATCCTAAAATAGCATCTAGTTTTTATGTTTTAACCCCAATCTTGTATGAGGTTCTCTGTTCAAGTGAAAGGAAAGAAATCATTTCTAGCAACTTCTACACAAGCTGTGAAGAAATAACGATCTGCTATTACGAATCATATACTCTTATCTTCAAGTGTGCTGGGTACATCTTGTAACATGCTAACTTCAGTTCCCACTGAAACTAGATGGGGCCAAAGGACATTCAGCACCTTGTTAGTGCAGGCTGCTGGCTGACAACCAACACAGAAGTTTATTTGCAGATGTGCTATAGCACTAATTGCTCTTATAAGATAAATTTTCCCTTAGATAGACGGCACTGAGGGCTTTCCAAGGACACAGTGCTTTAAAGTGTTTTTAAACCTATAGGCTGAAATAGCATCTCAGATATATGTCCAGCTCATATAAAAAAATAATGAATCAGCTGTATAGTTAGTATGAAAACCTTTCCCACACCCATGAAAAGAAACCATTTCCTATCAGAGAAACTTTTTTTTTTTTTTTTTTTTTTTTTTGCAGTAGTGTTTTACATACTGGCCACGAAGTACACTGCACCAATCTGCAGAGAATCACAGAGAACACTTCAGCAGCAGTAGTAGAATACAGTCTTCAGCAGCAGTACTATCATGACTTCCTATGCCATACTGTTGTCAGTGTGAGGGTTGCTCCAAAAGTAACGAGTCCCACTTTATTATTTTGGCACATGACATCGGAGGCAGATGGTGGTGGTACGGCAGTAGAAGCTGAACTTTTGCACCAATATTATGTTATATTTTGTTGCCTTGTGACAGATGTCAACAGAAAGGCAGTCTCACAAAATGACATCTGACATGAAAGTGTGGATGAAGCAAAGGGTGTGTCACTGAATTCCTCCATGAAGAATAAATGTCACTCATTGATATTCATAGGTGGTTGGTGAACATTTATGGAGACCAGACTGTGGATGTGAGCACAGTGAGGTGGTGAGTGGTGCATTTCAGCAGCTGAGACAGTGGGTCACCTCCACTGGCACAGATTTTTATGAGAGTGGTATGCAGGCTCTTATTCATCACTGGCAAAAATGCATAGCTAATGGTGGTGGCTATGTTGAAAGGTAGCATTCTGTAGCTGAGAATGTGCTCTATCACTCTGTCAAATAGTGTTATTGTACTCTTTGTAACTACTGTAGTTTACATGGAAATAAACAGGAGGAATCACTTTTGGTGCAACATATGTGTATATAGTTTAGAATTATACAGAAAAAAAAAAAAAAAAAAAAAAAAGCTCTCTAATTCCTCCCATGTGTTTTATAAGTATAATACAAATATGTTCAGCATGAGAAAGGATCACAGAAGTGATGAACATCTGGAATTGTGGCACACAGAATCCACACGTGTGTGTGTGTTTATACATACAGATGTACCCATTCTTGTGGTAATGCATGTTCTGTGGTGTAAGTTATCAAAAATTCTCCATTCTCCATTGTGCCACCCCCTCGTGACACTATCAACTTTGGTAATTAACTAAGCTGTAGATACCTTAAGGTATATAAGGTAAGGACACCTTAAGGATTTTGAAGACTTAGTGAATTCTACTTCCCAGCTGTCTGAGTCTGCACATCCAAAGATAGCTGCCACTTTATAACCTATTTGTCTCTTTCTGCTATCACCGGGACACATTTCTGTGGCCTGCAGGTGTGTTCCTCTCCATAAGCTGCTGTCTTACAGAAAAGCCTTGAGTTTCTCTGGAGGCAGCTCCTGAGCCCTATGGATGCTGCAAAGCAGGATGGCTCAGCAGCTGCTGCTGACATGCAGCAAGGTGTTTGCTGCTGTAACAGGCAATCTGCCCTACAGGAAAAGATGGGAGATGCTCCCTCCAAGGGAATATTTGTTTGATTTCCTCCTGTATGAGGTGATAGAACCAGAATCTTACTCAGTTCTGTCAGTAAGGGGAAGCTGCTGGTTCACATGGAGCAGCTTGTCGCTCTGCAAGGCAGGAGTACGTAGAATTTGCATGCCTCTTGCTCTGACTGTTGTTTGACTGCCTTTGCTCTGTGGGTGCAACCTTTCATTGCTAGCAAAAGCAGTGTGGTTTTACTTATCACAGAATCATAGAATCACCAAGATTGGAAATGACCTTCAAGATCATCCAGTCCAGACGTTCATCTACCAATATTTCTCCACTAAACCATGTCTGTCAAGACAACATCTAAATGTTCCTTGAATGCTTCCAGGGACGATAACACCACCACCTCCCTGAGCAGTCCATTCCAGTGCCTGATCACTCTTTCAGAGAATAAATTTTTCCTAACACACAACCTAGATCTCCCCTGGCACAACTTGAGGCCATTCCCCCTAGTCCTATTGGTAGCAGGATAATTTATGTTGAGAAACACTTCCAAAGATCTTCTAGTCCAACCCCAGTTCTAAGTGCTCACCCAGTTCTAAGTGGAGCAGTTTTCTCAGGGCCGTGATTTAGAGAATCTTGAACACTTCCAAAAGTGGTCTCCTTCATATCCTGTCTAGTCATCTCATTACAGAATTTGAACACCTTCATAGTAAACATAGTTTTCCTTCTGTCTAATCAAGAAAGAATTTGTCTCTGTCTTTCTGTCCTCTGATCAGGTGTCTGGAGGCAGCACTAAGGTGTCAACTGTATCTTGCCCAGGATAAATATACAGGACTTTCAGTCTCTCCCCCTGTGTGGTGTGCTCCCTCCAGCTCCCCAGTTAGCTTGGTGGCCCCTGTGAGATTCGAGAATATCAGTATCATCCTTGTACTGGAGCTCATACCTTGATACAGTAGAACAGACTTGGTGTCACTGCTCAACAGAGAGGAAGGATAATCTGCTTGGATCTTCTGGCTACACTCTTCCACTCTGTATTTTAAGTCCAAGTCAGTCTTTTCTTACAAGGCTTTTCTTCAGGACTATAGAATGGCAGAAATAATTGCTCAGGTTGCCTCCAGCTTCAGCAGCAGGGATTCCTAAGCCTTTGTGATAACATTGGTGAACACTTTTTTTTCTAGTTCATGTCTCTACCCACTCTGTCACTCATGCAGCTCAAAGATCTTCCCATTCAATCTTGTTATCTTATTCTCTCCCTTCTTCAGGATTTCTAATTTGTCAGTTTCATAAAGCAATAGCAACTGCCTCCTACCCTTCCTTCACCCAAGGAATAGCTGTTTCATAACGCCGAGGCTTTATAAGCTTTCTATTTAGCTGAATTTCTTTAATAAAATTGAATTTTTAGGTAAAAAGTGTTTCTGTGTGTTACTGTATTCTAAAATTGATGACAAGTTTTTTAAACAAAAAAAATCATACAAATTGTCTTCGTAGTAAGTGTAGTCTTCTTCCACTGGCACAGCTGCCTCCATTACCCAATGCGTCCTGCGTGGTTGGCAGGATGCACTTTATACGTATGCAGTTTTAAAAGAAAAAAGTTTGAAATTATATATATATTTTTTTCCTTAATAAACAACATGAAACAGCCGTATTCAAGGAAATGCAGCACTTTCACTAACCATTTGTTATCTGTAAAAAATCTGCTGAATTTATTTTTCATCCATTTAAGGTGCAACTTTCATGGGGCATGCAGCAGCTTCTTAGCTTCTTTAGCCTCTGGAAAGGACAGCTGCCAGGTTTAACTCTTTGCTGAAGCTTCTGCCAGAGGCAGAACAGGAAGAGAAAAGGACATTAGAATGCAGTCTGCCAAAGTAATGACAGATGGCAGCAGCACAAATGGTGAAAAATATGTATAAGCCCTGTGTAAAAACAAAGAATTACCAGTGTTTTACCTTACACAGCAGACTGAGCAAATGGAAAGAGTACAAATGTTAATGGAATCTGTGATAAAGTATTTAATAAAGATGTCAGTTCTTTTTATAATTAATTTCCTACTCTATGTTTATTTACACATCTTTCTTCCTCTTTTTTTTTTTTTTTTTTTTTTGTTTTTGCATTTCTTTTCATAGTGTCAGTATTGTTTATCTCACCATAACCTACATCATATTTAAAATATGTTAGTATTATCCCACGACAGATAGACACAACCATTAATTGACAGAAACACATTTTGGGAAAGTTTTTTCCCTTCTTTAGTTTAATTTATTCTGTATTTGTCATTTAGTTCATTCACAGTAGAAATCCTTTTAATACTCTCAAGATGTTAGTGACTATGTAAAAGAGTAATCAAAGTAACTTCTTGCTCTCCAGTTTGATCAGCAGATCCTGGCTCAGCCGTGCTGGACTCTTGCCTTTCTTTCCTGAGTTGCTACACCTGAAGATGAATAGCTCTTGCACCCTAAGGAAACTTCCTTAAAGATCTTCCAGATCTGGTCCACTCCCTTTTCTTGAGGGCACGTTCCCAGGGTGTTTTGCTGACTAACTCTCTGAAGACCTGGAAGTCAGCTTTCTTAGAATTCAGCATCCTGATTTTAATTTTTGTCTGTTCCATATCCCCAGGATGTGTGAACTCAACCATAGCATGGTCACTACAGCCAGGCAGCTTCCAATCCTGATGTCACCAATCAGTTCATTTGCACTGGTGAGCAGCAGGTCCAGTATTGCATCCCTCCTGGTGGGACCGTCAATTGCCTGGCTCATGAAGTTATCCTCAGGGCATTCCAGGTGCCTTCTAGATTGCCTACTACTTGCTGTGCTACTTCTCCAGCAGATGTTGAAGTGGTTGAACTCTCCTTTTTTAAAGTAATTGACCATCATTTTTTTCTCATTTGTTACTGCCATCTTATGCATTCAAAAAAAGCACACATTCTCCCTAGCCTAATTACATTGAATAGCCTACTTTTTTCACTACAGCATCGTGTTACCTAGCAACTCATTCCAGCCCTGCCAGGCATGTAGGCTTATCAAAGAATGCATGTTCTTCAGAGGAAATTAAGCCACCACTTGTGCATCTCCAGCTTTTTCTGCTAAAAACAATGTTCTGTCTTTCAGATCACTCTTCAAAGCTAGGCTGGATGTGGCTCTGGGCAGCCTGGTCTAGTTGTTTGTGACCCTGCACATAGCAGGGGGGTTGAAACTAGATGATTATTATGGTCCTTTTCAACCGAGGCCATTCTATGATTCTATGATTCTACAAAATTATCTCACAGGTCTTTAACTGTGTTCATACTGTATAAATTCATACAGTTATGGTTGCTATGCAAATAGATAATATGTTGAAAGAACTTAGGTAAGACTCAGATACATCTAAGACATACAGTCCAGAAAGACAAATTCTAATGCATGTAATTTGGGCAAAATTTATGTATTCTGGTATGCCCTTTGTATATTTTGGACTTGGTTAACTGAAGTCCTTCCCTTCCATCTCTGTGTCATACCACCTAGTGATGGAGACATACTGACTGTATTTGGCAATCAAGCAAAAAGAAGCAGAACAACATCTATGCACAGAGTGAAAAAATGGAAACTTGAAAATATATTTATCCCCAAATTCCATCTTTTATAAATGCCCTCATCTTTGCTTCTCTTTGTAATTTAAACAATAAAAATCCACAATTAAAGATGAAAACTGAAAGTGAGTAACATCCTCCACTCTGTTGACATTTCATTTAACATTTACTTGAGGCATTCTACTTTTGTTTAGAACAGAAAATAAAGAAATATTGTATTATATTAAATATGTATTTAACAGTACACTTCAACAATGAATTTATTACTATTGTTATTATTTTTTTAAATCAAGGATGATTCCTGAAGTCACAAAAAAAAAATGGCCTTCTGTTTTTGTCTTCCTTTTCTTAGCATTAAAAAAAAATGGAAAGCACACATCTCCTTTCTAGAATGACTCATTAAAGCAGGGTGAGCCTTGAGATGCTACCCCATGGAGGATTCACTACCAGCCAAGTGACATACACTATTCTCACACTTGTTCTGGAGGTGTCACCTTCAGCTGCTACAGACATCAAAACTGATTTTAGTGGGAAAAGGTGCCAGAGAGACAAGCTGAGCAGTTGATTTCATTTCTTTATGCAAGATCCTAACATAAACCTTTATGTGCTAACAATGGCAAATTAAGATTAAGACAGATTACAGTTTGCCTTAGGAATGGCTGCAATTTTCTAATTATTTTCATATTTTATTATAATAACTTGTATCTCAAAATACAAAGCTATGAGCACGTTTTTAGTAGACCCTAATTTTTCCTATCATCTCATAGTTCCAGATCCTGTGAGTACTCCAAAAGTAATGCCTCCCATTTTATAATGTAGGCCCACGATTTCAACAGTGGGTGTTGGTGATATGGAAGTAGAGGCAGAATTTTCCCACTGATATTCCACTATGTTTTGTTGCTGTATGATGAAGAGCAGCAGAGGGGGAGTCTGACAAGACGGCATCTGACATGGAAGTGTGCAAGAAACAAACACGTGGCACTGAATTCCTTCATACAGAAAAAACGGCACTCACTGACATTCACTGATGCTTGCTGAATATTTATGGACACTAGTCAGAGAATGTGAGCACAGTGAGGTGGTGGGTGGTGCGTTTCAGCACTGACAACAGAGACAGTGGGTAACTTTCCCTACTGCAGATCTTTACCAGCATTATGTGCAGGCTCTGTTTCATTACTGGTGGAAATGCATAACTAATAGTGGTGATTGAGTTGAAAAATGGTATTCTGTAGCTCAGAATTTGTTCAACTGCATAACGTTATTGTGCTATTTGTTCCTGTTATATTTTCCATTGAAATAAGCAGGAAGCATTACTTTTGGAGTGACCTATATATGTTTCTGATTTTGCATTTTTAGAGTGTAAAACATCTTAAAATATACAGTTTCAGTAGACATTGGTGGAGCTCTCTCAGGTTGAGTATGGAACATTAACATTGAAATATTTTCCTCTGAAATCAGCCAAATCAGAGCTGTCTATTTCTTTCAGTAGAGTTAAATATATATAAATAAATTATGCCCTAAAATGTATTCTGCACTCCATCTAATGTGTTTCCCAATCTTTTTCCTGTTTTGGGAGGTATCTAATCTTAAAGGGAAAGGCTAATACTATTGAATGGTATTCCACCCATGGACATCTTGGTTCAGTCATGCTGATGACTATCAGCTGTGTCATGACTGGCGTAGTTTAATCTTTACAAAAATTTAGATAAATTCCCTTACATTTATTGCTGAACAGGGCTACTTACATAGCCAATTATTCCAGAGAATGTAACACTTAATGAGTTCAAAGTCCACCTCACCTCAATGAAACAAAATAGATATGTAATATGGTCATTTTTGATACAGGATTTTACTGAATCTCTCCACTGTATCTGTTCCTATTCTCAGTTAGTCATAAGTGAAATAAATAGGAACTGCAGGACAAGATTCAGGAAAACATCCCATAAATAACAATATTGTAAGAACTGAATAAGTCAGTGCAATATCTCTAGTAGTTTACCAGACTTCTGTAGGGGAATCAAATTCCATTTGGGCAATTACGGCTCCAAAATCTTGTAGTTTATATTGCTATAAGTACCATCAGGAATAATGCAAATTACTTGTGTTTTGCAGGCAAAAACCAAAAATATTCTGGGCAAACCCACTCAATAGCACTTAGGCAGGCAATGTAACTGTATCTTTTTTCCTTGGAAAACCACAAACCTTTCCTTTGTAGTGTTATTCAACTCCCTGGTAGATTGTAAAATGTGAGCCTTAGACATCTAGTTGTCTACTGGATTATGTAAATGGAATGATGTTTTTTTTCCTTCTTCTTCTTCTTCTTTTTTTTTTTTTTTAAGAAAAAGGAAAAGAAGGAAGAGGAAAATTAATAGGCAGAAAGCAGAAGCAAGTTCTGTTTTGTTCATTCAACTACACAAAAACTCACAGAAAACACAATTAAAAAAAATAAAACACTCATGAAAAAGAGAAATTACATAGGACTTTGCACATTCAATTCCATTTCTACAGTCCTTCAGTGGCAAATCTAAATCATAAGAAAATGTGAAATCAATAACAATTATTGTATCAGTGGTTAAAACTGTAATTCTTTAATACTTCTGGAAGAGCAATGAGACCAACTTTCTGTACAACCATAGAGAAGACAAAGTGAGCAGGAAAACACAGCTGAGTGTAGAGGTTTTTCCAAAAGTAGGGGATGAAGAATTTAAAACACTCAGTGTTTCAAATCAGATTATATTTACAATATTTTTGTATTACAAATTATATTTCCATGCTGAAAATTTTTGACTACTTAAATAGCTCTGAAATAGATTGATGAAAATAGCAGTATTTTCAATTTCAGGTAAAATATTTGCACACACAAACAATGGAGAACAATCCATGGCACTGAGAATGTGTTTATGTGTAAAAAGCCATGTTTAGCTGAAACCTATTTTTTTAAGTGACACAGAATATTCCCTTGCTATTCTGTCAAGCAAGAATGATGGTGTTCTGACCATGCTTCTCAGGTATTTTGATCACCTTTGGATTTTCTTGTTATTAGACCAGATTTGGGCTTAGCTCAAGTCTTAACCAGTGGGAGCTTACATAGACACTGCTTTTTGACTGTAAACCCACAGCTATCAATAGAGCACTTAAGAATTCAGGTCATTTTTCAGGCATCTAATGGAGAGTAATGAGAATTTGAAAAAAAAATCTGTCAAGATTAAGAGATGGAAGTTTCTAAATCTGATGATATTCAGGCTTTTTAGTTATTTAAATAATGACATTGAATGTTTAAGTAGAAAAAAGCATACCTAAGGCTCAGGTAGACGTCTGTTGTGAAGTTTAAAAGCAACGTTATTTAGGAGGATAAACATCTGATGGAACGTTTGAGTTGAGAGTCAAATCTTCCTCACACATAGTCAGTACTGCACATCATTGCAATATTATACACAAAAATATTTTTAATACTTCTAGCCAAATAAGGTGGTTAATTACAGTGGTCTTTCTTGTACTCCTTGTCTGTTCCTTAAAAATAAGCAATTAAGATCACTTGGCATGAACATAAGCAGGAATTTCTAACTCCCACTGTAAAAATCTGTCCTTATGCACAGAATTAGTCCAATAATTCTTGGAGAATAAACATCCTCCATACAGATGAGACTGGGATCTAAATGCTGCAAAATTCATATACACTCCATACATTTGAACTCAGAGCCATAATTCAAAGGCAAACCTCTGCTGTGCATGTCGGTTTAACAGTTAGCCAGTGAATCAGACAGGAAGACAGAAGAAAATCAAGAACCAATAATATCTGTTTGGGATTCAAACCTTTCCAAAGTTTTCTAGTATTTCAGATTTGGAGGATGAAAAATTGTTTCTCTTCTTGTAATGGATTGTAATAGAAAAATCACATGATGTTAAAAGGAAAAGAAAAAGAAGAAGAAAAAGAAGGAGAAAGAAGGAAAGTTTAGAAAAACTTCAGCAAGGGCCTTAGCAACACAAATCCAGCATCAAAGCTGTAGATGTGTTTGATGCTAGTGGCTTATCTTTTACACCAATTTATTAATTTTGAATGCTGTACATGTTTTACAGTGATCTTTTCTGTGAGGAAGCTATCAAAGCTTAGACAAAGAGATCAAAGAAAGCCTTTAATGCAAATGAATATGAAGAGTGTAATATTTCTCTTAATTTTATGTCTAGCTTTTCAGTTTAAAATTACATTAATATAAAAGACCTTTTAACAGTACAAAAGATATATTTTTCTTAGCTTGCAAGTTCCTGTTGTACTCCTTTTTAAGAGTTCATCTTCAAAGGACAAATGGTTATTTTTACAGTAAACTGACTTCATACCTCTTTAAAGATTGAACATCTGAATAACATGGTGTATGTCCTGAAGTGTTGCAATATATCAAGCTAACTCACAGTCTGAGAAAATGATTGAGAAGACTTGCTATTGCTATGTCTTGATAGATCTATTTGTGCAGTTACTGTATTCAACAGGCATTTTACTTCAGACTCTATCAAGAAAGAAATGAGAACTACTGTAAAACCGGGGAATTTTGTTCTAAACTAAATCAGTCTTCCACCACAGAAGAATTTCACTAATTAAGATACCGATGTAAAAAGTTCTACCTTCAAAGATGTGTCATTTCCTGGAAAAATTAAGAAGCCTTTTCCTCAGGGAAAAGAAACAAACCAACACAGAAAAAACCTTCATTTTCATTTGTTGAAATACATAAAATACTGATTTAAGAGCATTATTTGATACTGCAAGATAGCAAATACTCGTTACAAATTGTGGAATTCTTGTTATGATTACTGAAGATTGCCAAGGATCTAATGCATCTAACCTGCTATTATCTGGCTCACTTCTAGACTACTTAATCTCAGGGAAGAAAAACAGAGATACTTTCAGACTTTTAAACCCACACTGGTGCTTTCCTTTCTCTCATGGATCTTCCTTTTTGCATCAGTGGTATAATTAAGCACCTGATTTAAGTAATTGCATGTTCTTTTCTGAAAAGGTTCATGAAAAATAAATAAAAATACAAGTTTTCCCACTTAATATTTTGGATCTCTGCTTTAAACTCAGCTTGATTTAGTTATCTGACGACATGCAGCACCACTGTGACTCTCCGCAGCTCTGCACTGCAGTTTGCTCGTGTTGTGGGAGAGCTGAGACTCATCTTTTTGTTTTTGTTGTTTTTGTTCTTGTTGCTGTTGGTATTTTTTTGTTGTGTTGTTTTGTTTTTGTGCTTCTCCCATTACTTTTGACAAGTTTGAATGAATTAGTGTCTGTCAGTAAGGAGTCCAAAATCACTTCCATCCCCCTTGATTCATTTCCTGTTCTCATCTAACTTCTAGTCCCACCTGCCAGGTTTAATGTAAAGTGACTTTTTCATCAAGCTCCTGTTTTCCAGAGTCAGGTAAATGCTTAGCTTTAATGGCTGTTCTGTTGCATTATACATTTAAACAGCAGCTGTATGTAGCTATAAATGTACATTTGTTATTCTGTTTTTCTTCCTAGTTATTCCAACTGCTCC
>PPHD01017378.1:0-15079 GCA_002909625.1 Bambusicola thoracicus
TAAAAAAAAAAAAAAAGCATGTTAAAAACTGTGATACCTAGTCACAGTGTTGCTTTTACAGGCAAACTCTATAGCTCATGCAAACCTGGTCCTGTCTATTTCCCTATGGAATAAAAACAGGGAATGAGAAAGGCAGGCACATTTTGTTCTGAGGATTTCAAGACTGACATTTGGCTTGAGGATTCTGCTGGTTCCAAGTCTGCTAGTTACTATGCCACACCATCTCTGGGGCTTATCACTGTCACCCCCAAAATGGCACCTTCAACCTGCAGAAAGCATCTTGGGGTTTTCACTGGCAAAAGTGAAGGAAGCAGTACTATGCTATACTATGCAATAATTGCAATCAGGACTGGAACAAACTTCATGTTGCACAGGTGCAGGGAAAGTGCCAACCCTTAGAGATCCTCTAGAATATAATTAAGGTATATGGAAACTTGACTCATATTTCATGAATGTTCATTTTTATGATGCATTTTTAAAGGGACAGCATATATTTTTCCATCATGTGGAAGAAATTAATATTTTGACAGGAATAGTATGTTTTGAACATGAAGCTGTTTTTAACAGCAATTGAAGAAGTAGCATGGGAGCAGTGGAGCTGTTGGAAGGGAGGTCACGCAATGATCTAGAAACACCAAGAACTGAGGTGGAAATTGCACTGATATTTCTTCTAAGAAAAGGGAGAGCAATCAGGAGAAGGCAAAGAGTTCCAAACCCTGCATGCTGAACCTCGTTTATGAGCTGAAGAACACATGGGACCATCTGTGCACAGGGGTCAGCACCTTGTCTCTGCATTAGTATACGCAGAAGTATGTTTTTCAGTTAAATCCATTCCCAACATGGTCTGCCTAACTTATGTAGTCTTTTCAAATAGTCATCAAAAATATCTTTGTTACATGATGAACAACTTCTCAGAAAGAGTGGTGAGGTGTGGGAACAGGATGCCCAGGGAGATGGTGGAATTACTGTATACTCCTGTAAAACAGACAGCATGTGCTGCAGCAGCCCCAGAGCATGGGCAGCATGAAGTACAGTTTTTCTTTAGAGCCTCACTTTTCTGTAGCTACAAAAATGGCAATGAAACAGGCTGTGCCCTGCTTCGTACGTGAGCCCCCACAGAATTCAAGGGTTGCCAGAGGTTTACACCCTGACGAAAGCAGAACAAACATCATTGTTTGCAGAAAGATAGTTGCTCTGCAGAAGACATACTTTGCTAAAACATCATCATCGCAGTAGGAACTCTCTCCATCTGTTTTTATGTAAATAATTTCAAGTCTATGATTTATGTAATGGATTTTGTTTGAATTAGTTTTCACCAGTGAAATGAGGATAAAGATTTTCTTTTATATTACCCAGCTGGTTTTACTTCTTAGCATCTGATACTTTTATTATTTCTATACAAATTCCTATTCCGCAGGAGATTTATTACTTACAGCAATGCTGCATGGTGTGAATTTCTTATAGCTCATTCATTTTGTCTTTCATGTGACTACTTGAGACTGGAGATACTATGATAATGAGGAGATCTAAATCTGTTAAATATTATGTGGTGTTTCCTCAGGAGCCATGCCTGCAGCCCCCATCCATAGTCTGCACCATTTTATGCACATCACTCAAGGAATTAACTAATGAGTTACTTCAGACAGAGTGGCAAAACTGAGTTATTTCATACATCAAAATCCCTCACAGATGTTGAAAATGGTGAGGTTTCAGAGACAAAAGCTATATTTATTGTTTTTTACTATTCTGCCAGACAAAACCTCTAACCTCACAGGTGCTAATGCAAATAATAAATAACAATAGAATTTGTCGAGGCAGCTTTGAGAAATGCATCAACGATGAACACAATGCTGCATGGGTGTAGTTGAGAAATTTTTCAGACTACTGCAACATTTTGTGATGTGGTAGAACCATTCTTTGACTCTATGAACCAGTACAAAACTTAGTCTGACTTCCCATGTAATCTGGATTCAAAGAAGAGAACAGAAGAGGAAAGAAATTACATACATTCAAATAATTTTCTTCTGGCAATTTCAGATTGAAACTTTTTGACATTTTTGTTTTGAAACTTTACTTTTAGAAGCATCTCTTGATCTAAAGAATAAAAGGAGAAACAATTAGAAAAGCAAATCAAACACTTTTGCAAAACATACAGAACGTGAGGTCATTTTGTAGCTGTACAGATTCAGGTTGCACACACTGATGCTTCATAGAATCATAGACTCGTAGAATCACTAAGGTTGGAAAAGACCTCTAAGATCATTTAATCCAACCATCCACCTACAACCATTGTTGCCCAGTAAACCATATTCCTCAGTATCACATCTACACGGATCTCGTACACCCCAGGGATGGTGACTCCACCAACTCCCTGAGTAGCTTGTTTCAATGCCCAACCACTCTTTATGAAGTTTTTCTTAATACCCAACCTGAATTATGCTTTGTATTATGCTAAATTACTGTTCCTCCAGTCAGAGGGATACCCTATAAGCTTTTCCTGCCTGTTTCTACTGTCTATTTTACATGTATTGAAATACATATAAATTCATTTACCTTTTTTAAGTGAAGTGCAGGAGAGACATGGGGGAAAATATAAAGTAAGCATTGCCAAGCTATAGCAGTGAGGCAGCATCACTTAAAACATACTTTAGAGACTAAAGACTGTAAGCAATTTCTAGGTATCACCTGCAGCAATCTCTCTATAAATAAGCAACAGCAGTGAGGGAGGCAACTAGGGAGAAGAACATGAAACACAAGAATCCCTTTGCGTTTCAAACCCAGCTCCAGATTAAACCACAGGAAAGAGCGAGGCTGAGGGTGACAAGTTGCTGAAAGACAGAACCCATGCTGCAGCCAGAGCTTCGCTGCAGGGCAGCCCCAAGGGAACATGGCTGCCAGCGACCACCAGCCTGAGCCCCTCCTCGACATCCATTGCATGCCCAGTGGCAAGAATGCACTCTCATTGTAAAAGATACCAGACCTAGTGCTATGTGCAGCCTTGGTCACCTTCTCTGGTCAGAACCTGACTCTAAAAACCTTGGCACTACTGTGGCCTGGGGAAGAAAAATTTGCAGCTCAATCCCATTCCTAGGAGCAAAGGGGCATAGAGTTTCTGAACACGATTGAGGTGTGCAACTTTGGACTACCCTGGGACCCATATCAGACTTTCTTTACATCTTTTCTGTGTGATGCAGAGAGTACACAAAATACAGACTCATGGCATCTCAAAAGCCATTGTCTGAAATGCTCTAAGTTAAAAGTTTATTTTTCCTTCATGTTTGCCATACTGTTCAGTTTTAAGCAAATAGACAAAATGCTATTAAACCAATCCAGACAGAATAAAAGGTATAAAGCAATATAGAATAAAATCAGTGGCAGAGAGAGAAACATGAAATATAAGAATTGCTTCTGAACAGTGTCTGTCACCTTCACAGAATCATAGAAACATAGAACCACACAGTCATAGAATCATAGAATGGCCTGAGTTGAAAAAAAATAATGATCATTTAGTTTTAACCCCCCTGCCATAGGCAGGGTTGCCAACGACTAGACCAGGCTGCCCAGAGACGCATCAAGCTTGGCCTTGAATGCCATCCACAATGTCCTTGAGCAACCTGTTTCAGTGTCAAAAACTTCCTCCTAATATCTAGCCTAAACCTCTCCATCTCAGTTTAAAACCATTCCCCCTTGTCCTGTCACTATCCACCCATGTAAACAGTCATTCCCCCTCTTGTTTATACGCTCCCTTCAAGTATTGGAAGGCCACAATGAGGTCTCCCTGGAACCTTCTCGTCGCTACGTTAAACAAGCCCAGTTCCCTCAACCTCTCTTCATAGGAGAGGTGCTCCAGCTCTCTAGTCATCTTAGTGGACCTCCTCTGGACCTGTTCCAAGATCTCAATGTCCTGCTTGTGCTGGGGGCCCTGGGCCTGGACACAGTACTCCAGATGGGGCCTCACAAGAGCCCAGTAGGGGGGGACAATCACCTCCCTCTCCTTGCTGGCCACTCATCTTTTAATACAGCCCAGAACATAGTTGGTCTTCTGGGCTGCAAGCACACACTGCTGGCTCATGTCCACTTTCTCATCCATCAGGACCCCCACGTCCTTCTCCGCAGAACTGCTCTCAAGGAGATCTTCCCCCAGTCTGTACAAATACCTGGGATTGGCCCAACCCCAGTACAAGCACCCTGCACGTGGCCTTACTGAACCTCATTAGGTTCTCATGAGCCCACTTCTCCAGCCTGTCCAGGTTCCTCTGGATGGCTTCCCTTCCTTCCAGTGTATTGATTGTACTGCTCAGCTTGGTGTCATCTTCAACCACTGAAAGGCCTTCCAGATTACATCACACTGCTATATAGACACACTGGATGTGCCTTCAGCATTCAATGCTTTTTAAAAAACAAATAAACAAGTGAGCAATCTGCAATATATTTTATCCTAGTAAAAATAAAAATTCTCCCTTTTTTTTGTGAGAAATGCTTGCAGCTTCTTTCCTGTTTCCTGTACGTACAGACCCTTAAAAACTGAGTTATTTCACTTTAAAGGAGCCTCTGGAGAGCAGTGGATCAGTGCATGGGCAGATCTGCCTATAGAATTACTGCATGCATGCTACAAGGTTACCATCAAATTATGTTGGGCATAAAATGGGAAATAACATGACTGTTAACTTACAGTGTAATTTTCCTTATTGTACAACTGTGTTCCTTGTGGGCGACATTTTTAATCTCAGCTTCTATCCACTGTTACAGCATAACAGGGGAGGAAAAAATGCACAGGACTTCCTGAGATCTCCTTTGACATTTGAAAATAAATCAGAGCCTGCATATTTTTTGAGAACTAATTTTGTCCATTTTCTCAAACTGGTTTTTTTCCTTAACTGCTTTTTTTCCTCAAACTGCTTTTTTTTCCTCAAACTGCTTTTTTTCCATCACATTTGCCACAGTCCTTATAGGTGTGTACCCATCCAACAGATGAGTCATCAGCCGTTGCCTGCATGCATGTGAAAGCTAGCACCCAAACCTCAGCTTGTCCTCCCCGACTGACTCCATCTCCTAAATCTTGTCACAAAGAGCTCCAGGTCCCACCAGATGGTAGGCAGGAAGCAAGTGCTCTTAGAACAAGACTAAAACATTTCTTATAACCTTTGTGAACTGGCTGGCATCCTGCATCAGGGTGCTGTTCCATGCTCCATTTGTCTTTCTGCACCCATAGCTTTCTTTATTGTCCCAGGGAACGCAGTGAACCAGGCTCCTTGTCCAATGCCAGACCCTGCTTCATGGTAGGACGTGGGACAAGGTCCTGTAGCCAGGGGAAGGGAAAGGATCCTCGCTTTCTCCTCCACCAAGGAGCAGCAGAAGTCTGGGGGCTGCAAGAGCCATTTGCTACAGTGTGATCTCTTTCCAAAACTCAATATTTTTTGCTTTCTGGTCACCACTGACCTTGCCTGAGGCCTTCCCCAAGCAGAGGGGAATAAATTTTTGCAAGACTGATTGGCTGCCAGGAGAATAATTTTTTTTTTTTTTTTTCCTTTCCAGAATGTTACCATAAATATTCTCCCTGTAAAACATCCTTTCACTTCTGTCTTGTTTAAATGTCAGAGGATGTTCACAAATGTTCCCCTTCTCTGCATTTGTTGTTGTTGCAAGTGAAATGTGTGTATGAATCCCTCACCACATGCATTACACAGAGGACAGGAGGGCCAAGACAACTGTGGAGAAACCCTGGATCACATGGATCTCTCTGCAGCTTGGACCATCCACAGGCACCAAAAGCAACTTTTCTCATCACTGCATTTTGTATCAGTAGTCACTGGATAAAATACACAAATACTAGAGAGAGTCCAGAGGAGAGCCCAGCAGGAATGATCCCAAAAACATGACCACTGAGGGAAGGTTGAACAAATGGAGAATGTTCAGGAGATGAAAAGACTGAGAAAGGGCAAAGCAACAATCCTGGAATACATAAAGGGCCATCATAATGCAAGGAGAAGAAATGTGTTGTTTTTTGCATCCCTGGGAAGAGGACAAGGTATGGAGGGCTCAGATCACCTTGGAGAAGGCTCCTAACAGATGTTCTGGAGACCACTGAATAGGACAGGTAGTGCAGCACTTCTCTGCATCACATGTAGGGTCCCTACAGCCAGGACCAAATCAAACTTTTGTCAAGAATGACACAGATATAATTGATCTTACTTTAGTGTACAGGAGTGAATCTTGAAATCCTTTTGCAGCTGCATATGTCTTGGTCTCCTTGGAGTAAACCCATGCATTCCTGGATCTATCCTCCTAGGAGGAAGCACATCTGGCATCCTAGAAGCACTGCTTGAATACCTGGAAAATAGGAGATAAGTTACGGATGAAGTCATGGGATGAGTGAATATGGATGTTCAGAATTACCAGTTCAAGTTTAGAAATTATGCCCAAATTCCACTGTTGCCTGTTAAATATTTTTTCTCCTACTTTGGAGCTAAAGTTTAGCCCTATGTACCATGGTCTCATGAATAACGTTAATGAAGATCATGCCAATGTCTGGGGATGTTTAGCACCTCCTAACATTTTAGGGCCAAGTTGTACTACTATGCTTTAATCTTGTACACATTCTTCTCAAATTTATACACTAAGTTTGGTTACAAAAACTCAGAGGTCATTTTAGAATCCAACAAGCAGACAGCAAATTTGCCATATTAGAGTAGACAACAAGGAGTCTTTGTGTAAAACTGAGAATCCCCATGGTCAAGGACTAGATGTGGGAGCAAGGGAAATTTTAAGCACAGAAAATTTAAGAAAAGATAGGCTGAATTCAAATGTTTCCAAATCTCTGTCACTAGCAGACAGAGAAATCATATTAATATGCAAATGTTTTCAATTCAGCTATTACCTTTTCATATTTTATTGGTTTATTCAGTCATGATGTTAACAGTAAAAATATCTCTTCAGCACAGTGACTTCGGGGATATTAAAGAAAGTTCCTTTATTATTTCATGCAGCTCCTGAGAATAGCCTATGTGTTTTGCATAGATGCAGTAGATCAGTAAAAGCTCTCTGTGTGAACCGAGTCACAAACCCACCATTTTGCATTTTGCATTCATGCAAAGGGGTGACAGAAATAAATAACAAAAGACATAGTCCAGAAAGCTAGGGAAAATCCTCCTGTCAAGCAACCCAAAGAGCGAAATACTCAAGGCCCTTTTGAATCAGGTTTTTCCAAGCCTTCTTCTAGATCCTGATATGTAACACACATCAGCTTACACTCTCACCTGTTTGGGTGTATGTCTAGAAGAAAAATGCATCTTTGGATTTCACTCTGCACACTGAACCTCACTTGTGTCTGAAAGGTCACAAACATGTCTTCACCAAGGGTTAAATTTTGATCTGCATTTTAAAGTACACTTAGCGGGGAGTGAAACAGCTACCAGGAGAAAGGAAAACTCATTGTAACCACAAGGTTTTTCAAATGTCATGTATTTGAAAGCTGCCCTGAATGTAACTGAGGTAGATTTAACCTAACTGGCGAGGTAAATTAATGTGTTGCTTTCAGCTGATCTGCTCATTATAACTCATTATGAACTGCTACTGGTATGAAGCAAGAAATAGTAGGAAGTTTCTCCAAAACCTGTTATGTGTTGATGTATACCAGCAAAATACAGATGAACTTGGTGATCTTCAATATGGCAGTATGTGAAAGCTTCTTCATTATGACTGTACAGAATTCAGGGACGCTTTTTTTCTGAACAAGAAAAGTCACTGATGGTTAATAAGTTCTTGGAAGCACATCAGGCTGCTTGTTACAAACTTCACTACTATGAAAATATACCAAGTTTTGTAAATAAATCACTATTTTACCAACATATATGGTACACAGCTGACCACTGAGTGGAGAAAAGCAGATAGACTGTAAAACGTCTTGCAGAAACTTATGCCTTGGCATAGAGCTAGTCTTCTATTTATCTGGACTGCATCAACATTGCAGTGAAAACAAACCAAAATCTTGAGAGGCCACAAATGCCACATTCTCTCTACTGCGTTGATGAAACTTTTAATTGCAAAATGAGTGAAGCTCGTTTTGAACCCCATATAACTGTCAGTTATGTTGGCCTTAACACAGTTACAGTTGTTGCAGAAACATACCTTTCTGCTAGCTCTTTCCCCTTTGTCTTAGGAATACTGCTCCGAAAAAGTGGAAGAACAGAACAGAACTCCACAAAACACAATTTGCATCACTGGTTTTGTGATGCTGTTGTTAACAGCCAAAGTCAATAAACTGCTGAAGTGTGTAGGTATGCTTTCCTGGCTGCATAGAGGTATAAAATGAACCCAGTTGCTCCTGTAGCATTGTGAACTGGAGAAACTGAGTGCATTGGAAGAACTCCATATCCACTTGCTGGAAAAGAGAGGAACTGATTTCTAAAGCAGACTTACAAATTTGCTAGCTGTTGAATGAGATCAGTGTATAAAATGGATCACATTCATTTTTTTTAGTGTGATTATGTCATCTTCAAAAATGAGTTGAACTCAGCATGTCCAGAATTCCAGATCTTACACTTGGTTCTGTGGTCTTTCTACATGACTGTGTAACAGGAGTGTCATTCAGCAAACTCAACTTCAAGTATACTAAAATCATTTGTCTTGTATTCATAATTCATAAAAATAATAACTTTGCAGAAACATGAGATAAATATGTATGAATAAAAACATTCCCTACCAGTAACTACATGGATTTGAAGGGAATTACACCAAAAATGCTTCTATCCTTTTTTTTTAAAGCTAACAGTTACTAAATGCTAAGGAAAGTACCTCACAAAATACTTCTATGCAACTTCTCATAGAAATGCCTTATGTTGTATCACTAAGCTATACAATTAAACAAAGAGGGATGCCATGTAGTGTACTATATTACATACTGCAAGGCAAGATATTGGCTGTGCTGAATATGGGGAAGGCAAGGCCACTCTTTCTATGTTAACTAAATACATTTTGATGTTTCTAAAATGAGATGGACTGCATTGCCTTAAGATCTCTCTGGAAGGGGTTGGGCTGGTTCTCTCCTCTTGCAGAGCATTGGAGGGAGATGTAGCTGCTGAATGCTGAATGGCTATTATCAGTGCTAGGCTAAGGTAGGACTGGCAGGCTAGGATGAAGCCACCTTCACCTCTGATTGCTACATCTAATTCCACATGCACATGCTGAATCACAAGTTGTTCCATGAAGTCAAAAACAGTGCAATAAGCAGAGCCAAGAATCAGACTAAATAGAAGTGAGATCTCTAAAAGCTGTAGACATACAAGTAGTTCACAAGAGTTTCAACTCAATCAGCACCATTTTGCTCTCACTTATAGCTTTGCCATGAGGGCTGTTTTTTTTTTTTTTTTTTTTTTTTCCCCTTTAAAAATCATCAGCACTACCTGAAGGAATCTCAGGCACTTGATGAAGCCCAAATAAACATTTAAAGTACATAAGGATAGAAGCCAGTTACCTCTACACCCACAGCTGAGTTGTGCTGTTCAATTCTGGCCCCTTACTGAGCACAGAACCAACAAAAATAATTGAAAGGCCTCACTGGGCTACAAACAAAACTAACATATCCACTACCCAATTTCTATGCATACAGATTTGTCTTGCTACCCTCCACAGGCTTCTTTTTAGGTTTAATCCCAAATTATTGTCCTCATCTGGAACCTACCTGTCTGCATGCAATTCTCTTTCACACTCCTGTGGTCCAGTAGCTGGACTTCATCAAGCAAGGGGTAAATTCACAAATCCCATTTGGGATTTTTCATGTCCTGGTGCTTGTTTCCACATTTCTCTGATGTAACAGTGGCTACACGTTGAAGTTTGCAGGACCTTTCCTCTTGGGAACATGGGCAAATGTGTCTTTTTCAAGGTACGTGTTTCTGTGTCATCAGAAATTCCTAAGAGGCTTTGTATCTAAAATACCATTTTGAATGTGCAGATTATTTATGCTGAATCTCACTTTGCTGCAGCTAAAGGGCCTTGAAACTCCTACTAAACTGTGGCTTATCTGCAGTTCTGCTTTTTGAATGGTACTACAGAGAAAAGAAATAAGTATGGCGAAGTACCCACTGCAGCAGGCAAGCACATGGGGCTTCCTAGAGGATTTCAATAGTGAATCCTGGAGCTAGCCCATCACCATGTAAATCCACATGCCTTTGTCGCTGTTGTTTTGTAGGGACCTGGTGCTTCTAGAGTCTCCCCAACTCAAACAAAACTGATAATCAGTGGGGAACCTACCAGTCCTGCTTTGCAAGTGAAAGGCTCATCATGAAGTCTTTCAGTATCAGCAGGCTATTTAAAAATGGAATTTGTGGCACTCTGCAAAAGGCTTCTGTAATTTCAATTAGGCTTTCTTTGGAATGGACTATCTGAGAAAATAACGGTTTTGAAAAATAAGATTTATCTACTTATTAGCAAGTCAACAAAAGCCACGAAGACTCTAAACTTCTGCTTTGGCTTTGTGTGCCTTAACAGGCCAAACAACCTAGCTTCATTTGAAACTGGTTTCAAATTACTTGCAGATGGCTGGACGTAGATGAAAGACTGCATAAAGGTGTTCCTTATTCTATTCTCTATTCCCTAGACCATTAGGCTATGTGCTGACACTTGGATGCTTGTTTTACAATATCATTTGACATGTGGGATTTATGTGTCAAAATTTCATTTAAAGCCAAGAAAATGTCAACTAGCAAATACAGAGAAGCAGTAAACGACTGTATGTTTCAAGACAGAAGTCAGTGAGTTGGACACTGCCAAGTTTCAACCCTGTACCAAGCACACCAAAAAAATTTGACCCAACTGTCAGCAAACTAAGATTCCTTTGGTGTGTTCTGATGAGATTCCATTACTGCCTTTATCATTAAGAAAATAATGTAATAAAATGAGACCTTTTCCCTGAATACATTCGTAAAGATAACTTGTTGGTCAAGCTCCAAAAACCACTGGAGCCACATTTAATTTACTGTTTTTATGGATTTAAGATTTGGTTTACTGCTATGTTCAGTCCACTGCAACAATATAATGGGAAATTGTAATGGCATATTTAAAAGAAAGGGCTCATAATCTATCACTGAAGCTTTAAAACGCCTTATTCAGACATCTATAATTAAAGGCTACCAAAAATGGTCATTTCACATGGTTTCACCACAGCTCATCAAAGCAGGATGGGAAGACTCAAATAATCATTAATACAGCATTTTGTGCAAGTCACCTTATAATAACCTGGGGAAGAGAACTGTTAGAAGAGCTGTAAAGTCTTGCAATCCCTCTCTGCTCCTCCTCACCTTAAGAGCATCTGTGCATTACCAGATGACATACTTCTTTATTTCCAATCAATAAAAACAACAGTGAGTTACACAAAGGTCCATCTGATATCTTATACATAGCAGCTCAGAAGGGCATTGGCCTTTGGTCTGATACAGGCTGGTTTGTTTAGCAGTAGGGATCAGCATATTAGTTTATGGACCAATATATTAGTTTAGTAAAAGGATTTTGGTCCAGGTAGAGGAGACCTTGAAATCACCATCACATAAAAAACATTGAGAAAATGAGAGCACCTATAGAGTGCAGAGCCGTGGGCCTGCCACATCATGGTGGGGGTAAAGACAGAACCAGAACCCTGCAGCCCCCCACTCTGCATGGGAGAAACCCTGTTTGTTAAGGGCCTGATTCCACACCTCCCACACTGAGCAGGAACAGTTCCAACTGCTGCCTTCAGTCAGGCTTGTTGCCATTGCCTTGAGATGTAGGAGAAAGGGGAAAGGGCCCTGTTGATTTTCAACACATTTGAAACAAAGAAGGCTCTGGTGCAGACAGAGCCTCCTTTTCCTCCTTCTCTTCCCTCTCCTGAGGAAAAGACAGGCCAACAGACAAGTTCATTCTCCACACTGCTGTTCAGGCTGTTGCTCATGGGGCCCTGACGTAAGCCAGCCCTGAGTGAAGGAATATAAAGGCTCCCAATGGAAAAAGAACACCAAACCACTCAGTTTTTTCAAATATATTTTAGGACTGTGGTTTTCGGTAAAGAATGTCTGACATTCTTTTGGATTGTCCTAGGAAATGTGCCCATCTCCTCACTTAGGGGCAAGGGAGGCAGAAATTTGCCATCCTCATTTGATCACCATGATTGATTAAATGTTTCATAAGTAGAGCTGGCCACTTCAGCTCAGGTAGGAAAAAAAAACACCTCATTTAGAAAGCGTGGCTCGTATGGAGTCTTCCCCTAGCTGCAGAATTAAACAAATACAAGTTTTTAATTTGCATTCAGCAGTTTCCATTTGTGCAGCTTTTGCCAGAACGCTGAAGACGTCTGTGATGTGTAATTTACTGCTCAGTGATTTTAAATCAATGTTTGGACTCTCACTGATATCTGATTTTATTGCTCATTTTGTTACCAGGGGAGGTTTCCACATGTAGTTTTATACAAACTCAGTCTGGTTTCTTGTTCTGTCCTCAGGATATAGCATGTCTTGCTTCACTAGGAACTCGGAAACAAATGTTCCTTTTTCTGTTGTTGTTTTCTCCTCTTCTCAACTGCTCATGATTTATATGCTTTATTAATTGCCTGCTGAAGGTAACTTGCTCATTGCAGTAGCAGTACAAGGGTCTTCGCAGCAGCCAGGCATGGGGGATGCTGCTTGGCTCCATCCTTCTGGATGTCCAAAAACTTGCAATAAAGCCTGTGAGCTTGTGTTTCCATCATAGGAGCATAAGTAAAACTGGTCATAAGCTCACTAGTGCCTGGTAACTAGTTGAAACGTAGTAAAGGCCCACTGTGACAAGCAAGAAATAGGTGGGACCCAATCCCACCAAGGGCTATTTCTGCCAGATCAGCTTTATCATTGTAGTGATGCTATGAAGCCCACCCCAACCAAGGTGGCTTTTGGGAAGTTCTGACAGATGGGAGTAAAAAAAAACCCAACAACCAAACAAACATCTGGGTGACCAAATGTGGGGCTCAGATAAAGCTACAAAGGTTAAATCCAAAGCAGTAACCATGACCTGCCCTAAGAACATCAGAATCTGGAAGCTCCATCAGTGAGGACTGAGCATGGTTCTCCTGCTACACAGAGACTTGCACAAACCCTGGCAGTCTATCAGGCTTAAGCCAAGTCAAGGCCCACTACTGAGACTCCCTCAGATGGTCATTCTGGTCGATACCCTATAGCATGCTCAATACTTCTTATCACAAAAGGACTTTTCACTAAGTACAACTGCAGCACTCCTAAAAGACATAGGGAGGTGACACCCTTAGACAGCAGGCTTAGACAGCAGTGGAGCAGCTGTAATGCCCGGCTAAGGAGCAAGCAAACCACTTCATTTCCTCCTCCCCTTGGAGGCCTTACAGCTCACCAGGTTCCCTGACTGTGTTTCACCTGGGCGCCTAATCAAACAAACTCTGCATGAAATAAGGGCTGACTGAGCAATATGTAAAAACATGCAACTCTATGTAAGATAGAAGTTGTTATAAAATTATTCGCCAAATTAGCTCAAGCGAGCCAGAAGCACTCACTCCTAGCCAAAGCTCTCAAAGCAAGTTTGAAAGTTGAAATAAAACTTTTAGGACTCTTGGAGGAACAGAAGAATAGGGAAATGGCATTCACATTTATTACAGAAATGTAATTCATAATCCCGGTGGTGGGAATGCTAATGCCTTTTGATTGATTGCAGCAATTTCTCTCTGAAAGCAAAAAGATCTCCTGACCTGAGGACACTACACAGAGCAAATGAAGCATTCTGTAATCGTAACTATGATTTGAGAAAGCTATCAGGTATATGCTCCACCTAGAGTACCTGCATAAGTGCTTTTCTGCGTAGGGCTGCACTTAAATCCATGCTATTTTTTCTGAAATAACCTTTGTTTCATCTTTGCTTTAAAGAACACGTTCTGCTTCATTTGTTTTTTAAGAGAAATGATTTTCTACAAATGGCTAAAGACATTTTCAGAGTGTTTTCACTAATTCTTCTGATTTGCTATTTATAGAGCATACAACAACTATCCTTAAAATTAACACTTCACTATCATCTAACATGAAGAGCATCTGTCTACCAAAACAATACCTCTGAACACCTTCACAGAATGGCTTGGATTCAGAGGGATCTCAAAGCCCACCCAGTCCCAACCCCTGCTATGGACAGGGCTTCCCTCCACCAGATCATGCTACCCAGGGCCCCATCCAGCCTGGACTTGAGCAACTGCAGGGAGGGGGTGCCTCACCCTGTGGGCATCCCACCACAGTACACAGACCATCTCCTGTTTAGTGCTCCAAAGGTAATCATTATTTGCAGTCACATGCACATGTGCAAGTAGCACTGAGAACCAGAAAGATATCCAGAAAAGTCTGAGTTGCATCCTTGTTGATCCCTCTAATGAGGAGCTGGTGCAGCACATATGGCCATTAGGCCTTCATCCAGCAAAGCACATAAGCAGTCCCTTAACTTTAAGTATATGATCAGTCCCACAGATAAAACGCTTACTCACTTCTTCTGTAGTAGAGGAGAGCTCAGATTTGAGCACGTCCATGTATACTTGGATTAGTAGGCAAAATAGCATATTATGTCCACACAGTTCACAGTTTTCTGTCATGGATAACCTCTTCAGTTCTAAGAAACAGTCACAAGTATATTCCTCTCTGAACACCAGATGCTTGCTAGTAGGTTTTAAACCTACTCCATCCTTCAGTCAGTCTTGTATAATAAATGCACTAATTTCTCTTTTAATGCTTTAGTTGTTTTTTTCAAAAGTTTTTCATATGAGCTGGGAGGGAAGGTCCCTCAGACACCTGCAATCAGACTCCAGAAATAAAGTGCTATGCAGAAGCACAAGCAGTATTTTTCAGTGTTATTTTGGTGGGCATAAGCAGTAAAGCAAATTGAACATTCAGATAAACCAAGTGTTTGCATTCATGCACCATGACTCCTACAAGCTTTTCCTACTACAAAGCATGCTTTAGGAATAAGGCTGGTGATGCATCATTGCTGGCTGCCCCACACTGGTTCCCAGTTGCACCCACACCCTGGGGATCACAATGGGGGGTGACTGCCTGCATCTGATACTCATCTGCCTCCT
>PPHD01017379.1:0-15079 GCA_002909625.1 Bambusicola thoracicus
GAGGTCTGCTGCTTAGCTGACTGTACCAGCGCCTCCAGGCTCCTTCTTAGGGATCAGATTTGGCATCTCTGAGAGTCACGCTAGAATCAAAAGACTAAAGCAAGTCCTTTACCTTGTTGATAAGTTGCATCATCTCCCCACCCCGGTGAGTAAAGCTTGTGCAGCTGAAGAGTGAGAGATTGTGTGTGTTGGCACCAGGAAGCGCGGGGGGAGGGCGGTGTGGGGTAAATGATGGCTGACGTTGGGTGGCCCCACTCTTCTCTCTGTAACTGTCACTGAAACACATTCAGAGTAGTTATTACATGACATAAAAATGAGGAATAGGTGTTGGTTGCCATAGGATTCACTCTATCTTGCATGGATCTGTTGCCTTTACAGTTAGCAGTATTCGAGTATGCGAGGCTTACTGGATAAAAATGAGTGGCAAGGAACTAAGCCCAGTGAATGGAATCATCCTTAGATTTCTTTGTCTGTGTTGTGAAATCGTGCCTTGGGAGTAACACCGCTGGGTTAGGAATTCATCAGGTTGCAACTCTTCTCCTTTTCTGGAGCAATGACACATTGAGCACGAGAAGCTCTCAGGTGCCCATACTGTGCACCTGCAGCCAGCAGTGGGTGGCTGTGTTGGAAGCGCAGGAGGCACACAGCACTCCCCCCTGGGGCAGTTGGGCCATTGGAGGTCGGTGTGTGGCTGTGGGACCCTCTCAGGGATTGTGTGCAATACCGGTTATTGTATCCCGCAAGGATTTAGCATAGCCTGGTGGAATTAAATCCCGGCTGCTGTAAGTCTTAATGCGTTCCTTCCCTTTTTGCTCCCGGAATCTCTTCTCTGCTATTGTGTGCTGCAGAACCAGGGAGATGAAAAGGTGCTTAGGGGCTGCCCCGCAGGCTGCCCACAGTGCCTGCTCAGCGGCGCGTGGCGGACTTACTGGATGATAAAGATTTCTTCCCCATATTTTTATTCCTTTAACCAAACTGTCTTTTGAATTGTCACCGTGTCTTTCGTATCGGAACAAATGGGTCGTGGCACTGGGCAGCCTTGCTGGCGGGGGCTCTTTGATCTCCACGGCATGTCAAGCTGAATCAGGCTCGAGGTCTATAATAACTGGGGGTGGCTGGGTTTGGCCAGGGATGAGGCTTTTAGCTGGCTCTGTGTCCCGGGGTGCAGATATTACAGAGCTGTGCTCCACGTGCGCTGGGACCCACTTAACTCATTGTTGGATGCTGAGGGTTAACGTCTTTGGAAGTCTGGAGCGCCAAAAGGCAGCGTGCAGGAGAGCTGAAATGCACTGCGCTGCAGCTGAGCCCTCGTGTTTGAGCTCCCTGAGGTTTGTTGCTCTGGATTAGAACAGTTACCTTTGACAAAAGCGGGGAGATGGAAGCTATTAAACCCTCGGTGCCAGGATGTTTTGTTGCTTTCCGATAGGATGGTCTTAAAACTTCCAGCTGATGTGAAAGATGTGAGAGCTGCTCCCAGCTGGGTATCATCCATTCGGCCTTTGTGTGTGGAAGCCTTCAGCTTGGCCAGAAGCTCCCGACTCGAGATGTCAATACGTGATTAAACAGAAAGCAGTGCCTCTGCTGTGAATGTGAATGCAGGGCCGAAGTAATGGTGCCTCCATAGCGGCTTAATGCTGCACGCCGGTTCGGGTTTCTTAATTAGGGGCTGATTTCTGACATCGGGAATGTAAATTAGCAGCAATTATGTCTTTGCTGCAACCTAGCGCCTTCTTATTCAAACAGTTTTATGAATGCTGATTGCTCCTCATAGCTCTTTTCAGAAGGGTGTTGTTCTGCAGCGAGGGAAACTGAGGACCTGAGTTCCTTGGCCCAGCCGGCAGGGTGGGGGGCTGACAATGAGCAGGGGAGGCTCAGAGCCCTTTGGTAGGGCTGCCCGCAGTGGGTGTGGATCTCAGCAGTGGGGTATTCCGAAACCACTTGCTGGAGGGTTTCCGGAGCTGAAATGCTCAGTTCAGCTAAATTGCTCTGACAGAGCGGCAGTTGTTTGCAGCGGGACCTCAGGCACGCAGCGGTTCGGCTGGGATGTCATTTGCCAACTATTTGTAGTGATCGTTTTCTGAATGCCGCTCCCAGCAGACCAGTATGCAGTGTAACTTGGACAGTGCCATTGTGATTTCAGGCTCCGTGACAAGGAGAGCCGTGTTCGCAGTACATATCTGATGTAAACAATGTTAGACGTGTTTCTGCCTCTGCCCTTATAGGAAAGCAGTTAAAGGCCAGAGGCTTTAATTAAGATTTGATTCAGTAATCTTCTGACCAGGAAGAGCTCAGCCTATCGCAGCTGTGACAGGGATTTGTGTGCTTGTTCTTCCATAGGTCTGTGTGGCACGGTGCATGTCAGCTGTCTCAGTTAACGCTGCTGTGCTGCGACTCTTCCTTCTTGCATAGTCCTCACCATGATTGTTTCCTCATAGCAGAACGTGAGTGCTCCTCGACTTGCAGTGGTGCAGATGGAGTCACATAGCCTGAGGAGGTGCTGCTCACATATGTGGCTGTGGGTGGGAAGCGAGCTGGATCGTTCCCCCTGCGTGGAGCTCTATGTTGATGAGTTGCTGACCCGTATGAGCTTTGTGTAGGCGCATGGAATTGCTGAAAGACATCTATTTGCTTTCCCTTCTGCAGTCATGCAACTGATACTTCTTTGCTTAATTCTCAGTCGTTTACTTTCAGTCTGTTCCAGCCTGAGACCTCTCTTGGTTCTCACAGGGCAGGCTGTGGCTTGCCTGCCCAGCCTCTTTGTTAGAGGATGCTAACAATTGTACCAGTGAGGAATGAGCCTGAGCTCCCCAAACCTGAACTAACTATATTTTTCTTTCCAGACTTTGTAACTTCCTTCTGGAAAACCCGGATTACCCAAAGAAGGAAGGCAGAATGGTTTTAAATCCCAGCAGCAGCCTGCTTGCCAGCCAAGATGAGACAAAGGCAAGTGAGAATACCCTCATCTACAGCGCGCCTCCAGCCTGTCCAACATGAAGTGATGTTGGGGTGTGTGGCTCTGTGTGTACTCGCAGAGCTCCTGGTTGAGCCATGCTTTGATAGGAGGCAAATTCAAACTCTAGGTGCAATTCAGATGGTGTTAAATAGCAATAGTTGCTTGCAAGATGATTTGGAGACTCTTCTGTTTTGCTGTTGCACAGCGGCCTCTGGTCTGCTTTGTGCCATCAGCAGGCCCCTCAGGCTTGCCTGCCTGTCAGCCACCCGCTGGCTGAAGTGCTGGATGTGACATCCATTGTAGGAGCTCTTGGTCATCCTGTCACATGAACTACTTTGGCCTGAGGACTACTTCATGTGACCGTGATGCATTGCTCTTCAGCCTCTTAAGTGCAAGTCTCCCTGCTTGATGCACACAGTGGCTTTAAGCTACTTGTCGTGTGTCCTGCCAGGAGCACAGCATACACCTTCATGCCTATGCTGTCCTCCCAGCTGCTGCTGAGATGTGTGCTCAGAACAGGGTGATGCAGTTTTGAGGGGTCCTGCAGAAGGCTCCTATCCTGCAAGAGTAGTTTGAGCTGTGTGTGTATGTGTAGCAAGTCTTTTTATATCCTCCCTCATCTTTTGCATTCCTTCTTAGGTGCCTAAAGTGGACTACTTTGACTTCTCCAAGCTTGCCCCGCTCGATCAGCGGTGCTTTATTCAGGCAGCTGACCTTCTCATGGCAGACTTCAAGATGCTGAGCAGCCAAGACATAAAGTGGGCGCTGCATGAACTCAAGGGACACTATGCAATCACACGAAAGGTTCTCCCATTCAACTCTGTTTTCTTTCCCAGGGCTGCCTGTGCTGTCTGTGGGGAGCAGTGTGATGTCTTTTAGCCTTGCTGTGCCACTTGCTTCTCTGGATGTGTGGTTACGTGGGGTTTCTCTGTGGGCTTTTTGTTTTAATCGTCCTCCTTTCCTTTCAAGAAGTCTTGGCTTAGTAGACTCTTGCAAAGCTCATCAGCCAGATAGAATGCTGCAGGAAGCTTTTACTTTTCTGTAACAGAATAATGGATGAAACGATAGCTAGTTTATGATAAGTGATGCATTAAACTCAGAGGTACTCCTGTACCTTGCGGAAGTGGGGTGTAATTGCCAATAAAACCAAGACATTTGGCCAAGTCTTAAAGCATTTAACTCAACTGCTGTTATTAGTTTGTAAGTGACAGCATGTAATTGAGGAGAAGGCCAAGTCTCACTGCCCTATTTCTTACAATTATGACTTATGAAATGAATCATTAAATTCTTTGTGGAAGTTTTCACAGTAATGGAACTGCAAAGAAATTTGTTCTGGAGTGTCACCAGGCTAAATGTGAATGTAGTTTCAGGATTGTGACTGGATGTGCTCTGATATGCTTCTCTTGCTTGAGCTTCTCTCTCTACCCTTCTAGTACTCGACTAAAGCAAAAACCACTGTTCCTCTTCATTTGACTGAGTACTTGAATTGAACAAAACCAGGTTCTAACTGTAGACCTTCAGAAAAGGAATTCAGTTTAAAGGGAAAAAAAGATCAGCTCTGCTTCAGTATGGACAGCAGCCGTATTAGTGTTAATAGCTGAGGCAGTGCAAGGTACCATTCAGCTCTGCCTGGTGGCTGTGTTGTTGTAATGGAACGGTTGCTTTATGAGTACACAAAGCAGCAAGGTGGACAAAGGGAAGAGGTCTGCATGCCTCTGTGTGGTGCCTGGCTTTCCTGTTTTAGTTCAGTCCTGTGCACCTGTTTGTGCAGCGCTTTGATCTGAGCTGTGTGCTTCTGCTTTCTCCCAGGGAACAGAAGGGACTTAAATCTGCATGTTGGTTTTGTTTTGTTTTCAGGCCTTTTCGGATGCCATCAAAAAGTGGCAGGAGCTGTCACCGGAAACCAGTGGGAAACGGAAAAGGAGAAAAGAAATGAATCAGTATTCATATATAGATTTCAAATTTGAGCAAGGTAAATAAGGAGCAGTGTGTATTGTACTCTCTGCTTGATTACTGTAAGCAGAACAGGCTTACGCTAGAAAGGACTGTCCTTGAAAAGGGACGTGTTCCCAAAGCAGCAACGTTTCTGTCACTGTCTGCTGTCTGTTTTGGAGATGCTCTTCATTAGTACATCTGCTTGGTACAGTGGTGCCTGAGGTTTTGAAGCTGTGCAGCTGGAGGCGTGTAGAGGAGGAAGGATTTGAGCTTTGTTCTTGCCGCCCCATCCTGCTTCATGGTGTCTGTAAATCTGCTTTAGGGGATGTGAAGATTGAGAAGCGGATGTTCTTCCTGGAGAACAAGAGGCGGCACTGGAGGTCCTATGACAAGCTCTCGCTTCTCCCACCAGTGCTACTGGAGCAGGAATTCTATGAGCAAAAAGTTAAAGAGATGGCAGAGGTGAGTGGTAGGAGCCGCTTTGGTTTCATGGTGCAGACGACTGCCGAGCTCTTTGTCCTGAATGTGGAAATCTGCCCCTTACTGAAACTCAAACACTGAACAAAACCTTGAGTAACTCACCACGTTAACCTCTCTGCTGCCAGGCCCATGGCAGTCTGCTCACTCACTGCCTTGCAGAGCTTGGCACTCCAGGCTCCAGAACATCTCCTCCCTTGCTGAGGTCTGTGTCTTTCAAAGCAGAACCATGCAACGCCTGCTGCTGTGTTGTCTTCCATAGAGAATTCATCCTTCTTAAAGATCAGCTTCTCCTAAGCAGATGGTTAGTGCCTCCTTTTAAAAGCAGTGATAACGTTCCTTGGGGCTTTCACTGGAGAGGCCCATCGAGTTGAGCTTTGCCCATAGGAACATGAAGGGGCAGCCCCTTGTAATGTAGAATTTGGTTCTTTGTTCTTGCTGCCTTTGCGTTCCCCCCATCTGTTTTAGCTGAATCATAAATATCTTAATGGACTGCAGGGATGGGCTGAGTGATGTTGTGAGCAGACAGTGTGCCTTTTGTGGTGGGCTGTAAATCTTGAGATAATGCAATAACTGCTTTATCTATTCTGTAAATAAAGATGCACATCTCTTTTACAGCATGCAGACTTTCTCCTTGCTCTGCAGATGAATGAGGAACAGTATCAGAAGGTCAGTATGTATAAGATGATCCCTTGGGTTCAGCTCATGCATAGGTGCTGTTTTGCACTTAGCAGTTCAGAATTTCCTGGCTTCTGGAAGGGAGCTTTCCTGACCAGCTGCATGTGCACTGTGCTGCTTTTGCTGAGCTGGCAAAACCTGCATAGAGTGTGTTGGCTGGCTTTCGGACAGGGTAGATGAGCTGAGTCCAGCAAGACAGTATTGATGCACATAATGATCTGCAGTAATTCAGTCAGCTACTGCTTGTATCTTTACTGGCCAGAACAAACACTGCAATAGAATAGCACCAGGGTTGCTCTTGCTACTACTGTTATGGCTGTTGAAGACTTCGAAGCAGATTTGCTGTTGTTCTTGGAGCTTTGCCAGCAGAAAGGCCTTTCTCCTTTGCAGAAAGGGCTCTTTAAAAACCTGAAAGTCAGGCTTCTCCTTTTCAATGGAGAAAAGTTGAAGATGGGTTCAGCTGCTGTGAATTGCCTTTTCTGTCTCAATTCCTGCTTCTCTCCAAACTTCAGAGAAGATATTGGACGTTTGAAAACGCGTGCTCAATAACTGTGGTGAGGAGGCCAAGGCAGGGTGTCTGCAGACAGCTGGGTGGTGACTGTTCCTTTAGAGGGCAACAGATTTGAAGCTCTCTTTTCCCCATGCGAGTGGTGCGGACTCTGTTGCTTCTCTGCAATCACAGCTTCCCCAGCTCAAAATGCTTCTATGGCTGTGAGCTAAGGATTGCTAACACACCATGTGTTCCCTGGCTTTTTGGAATCTGCCAAACCGGACGTGTATGTATTAAGTTACTTAAAACTGAGTTTCTGGTTTTGCTTAGTGGATTCTGACCGCCAAGCAGGATATCTGATGGAGTAGTGTGTAACTATGGCTCCTTCTTATAATGAATGTTGTCATTGTTTATAGCTTGCAGTTGTACGTACCCGCATCGTGGGGTGTTTATTTGCAGCTGTGTGTTGGTATGTTGCTATAGCTGTCGATTTCTATTTATTTCTTGCTGTTGCTAATATTTCTGTCGTGTTGCAGGATGGTCAGATGATTGAGTGCCGCTGTTGTTATGGGGAGTTTGCTTTTGAAGAGCTAACCCAGTGTGCAGATGGTCACTTGTTCTGCAAGGAGTGCCTAATTAAATACGCTCAGGAGGCAGTCTTTGGCTCTGGGAAGGTAAGAGTTTCCCAACTGGACAAAGGGAAAATGGATAAATTGCTGTTGGGTGATCACGTTGCTGTTTGCATAGTTCTGTAGCTTAAACCAGATGTAGCCACACTTCCTGGGAAGTGTTTGATCAGAACAGTCTTGAAATGCCAATCCGATGAGTCAGTCTCACCATTAACAACTTTCCAATGGGATTTGGGCTGTAAGATGTTAGTTTGACCTCCATCTTGTGTGCTTCATGCTGAACAAACTGAAGCGGATCGTTAGGAGAACTTTCTACAGCATTCATAGAGTAACAACAACTTGAGCTCATCTGGTTCTGATTCACTGCTTCATAAACCAGTGGTATCTGCACATGTGGTGTCATCTCTGGCTTGGCCAGTCCCTTCCTAGCTAAAAATATTTGTCCCTCATCACTTCCTTGTGATCCCAACTTAATCTGGGGGTTGTTTCCTCTATGGTACTACCAACCACAGTGTCACTTAAATGCTGCTCTTCCTGGGACAGTTACCAGAGTTGGTCCAAATGGTCAGGGAGCAGTTAGCAGTATCCTGATGCCTAGCTGAGCTGAATGTGAATTATTACCTGCTCCGAAGTGTGCATGCTCATTTGTGCTGGGTATAATAATCAGACTGTAAGGTACTTTGGTACTGTGGGATCTCTGTTATATGTGAACATAGCTGTATGCATGACCATATTGCTAAGAATGTAACATGTTGGTCACAGAGTATTAGATCCCAGTGGAGATCATGCAGAAATAACAGGCTGCCTTGAGGTCACGGTGGATTTGGTGCTTGTGGACTGTGATCCAACCGATCAGCAAGCATCGTGTCCAATACATGTTTTGAGTTCTGATCTGCTTTGATGAGCCAGCCATGTTCTTACCATAGTAAGCTTGCTTTCTGGCAGTCACTTGCTGATTGAACCTCTGTTATCTCTAAGCATGGCTCTGCTATGGTTTACATGGAATATTCCAAGCACTAACTGGTTTGCCACTAGCATCATACTGAGACTGAGCCCTCTTCCACACACAGTCAGAGCTCAGCTGCATGGAAGGCAGTTGCACGTGTTCGTTCCCCACCAGCGAGCTGGAGAAGGTGCTTCCAGAAACCATCCTGTGTAAATACTACGAGCGGAAAGCCGAGGAGGAGGTGGCCGCTGCCTGTGCAGATGAGCTTGTCAGGTCAGTGCCCAGTGCGAGGTGCAAACTGCTCTAACTGTTGTAACAAATGGCTCCCCCAAACCCCTAAATGTGTGTCAGCTATGGGATAGAGCTGCGTTGCTATTTCAGGCTTCTGCCTGCCAGGGCTGTTTTTACTCAGGTTGGCCTGCCTTCGACTGGGAGCAGATTAAAACTCAATAGAGCTGTCTCCCTTAAGACTCGCTTGCAAGCTCTTTGCTGATCCTCTATATTGTGCAATCTAAAGTAGCGCTGAGTGTATGACATTTTGATTGCAAGCAGGGAAGTGATCGAAGAAATATGAGGAAAAGGACAGCAGTCAGCATATCCTTGCAGCAGGCATTTGTTTGGCAGCACTGTTAAGCACCGCAGAGCTTTTTGACTAAATCCACTGTTGGCACTGTGCATTAATAGCCTCTTATTTTGGGCTGCAGGTGTCCCTTCTGTAACTTCCCAGCTCTACTGGACAATGATGTGAAGAGGTTCAGCTGCCCTAATCCCCGCTGCAGAAAGGTAATTGGGTGACATTTGTGATCAGGTCTCTTCTGGAGTGCTGGGTGCACAGCTGAGCACTGCTCGCACTTGGCAGCCCCAGCTGAGCTGAGGATCTCATGTGGCTGCACGGAGCAGCGGTGGAGGTATTTGTTGGATCCTGCTGATGTTCTGTGTGTCTGGACAGGTGTATTCAGGGCACTGTTGATACAGACAACAGAATCCCTTTCATGTGGCAGGCTTGAAAGATGTTGGCTACAAAAGCTTCTACAAAGCCTTGGGATGCTGTCTTGCATATACAGAAATGTTTTAAGGAAGCAGGGAGCCAGGTGTTTGAAAGGCAAATAGTAATCCTTTGTCTAATGAAACTTCTGGTGAATGAGCTGAAACAACCCCATACACTATCCTTAGCATCTTACCTTTTTCCTTATGCTGTCACTCGAATACAGATTTGATTGGAAGGGACGGAAACTTGTCTGAATGAGTCCAGTCAAAGGGCAGAAAATCACTGTACTCTTCCCAATGCTTGTTAATAGCTGTAAGAGAAGAATCATGGGGTCCAATGGGGGGTATGGAGAGGGGAAAACTGACTGCTGTGCTTCTGCACTGTCTGTCCTGGGGAAAAATAGAAGTGTAAAAACTGCTTCTCAGTTTCCTCGACGTAAGCAGAGCCCTGCATGCGTGTGGTGCATGTGGGTGGTGGGCAATGCACTACTGGTGTTTGTCACAAAGCTACAAGGCAACGTGTGTGCTGTTAACCACTACACCGAATTCTCATGCAGCGTTCAGAGAGCTGCACGCTCCTGCAGCACAGAGTTCGTGGGTGCTTTGGACTTACACTTGTGGCTGCTGTAGCGTTGGGCTCCCATAAGCAGTACAGCTGTGCTGGGAAAGCAAAAGAAAGTCAAATTGTGTTGTCTGTAGAGACTGAAGTTGCCAGCAGTGAACTTGGCTTTCCCGGGTGAGGGGGGAGGGAGGGAGAATGCTCTTTAGTGTGACACAAATCCTTCTCGGGTCTCTGATGTCCAGGTTTGTTTTGCTGGTGCCCACCTCCTGTTCGGGAGGAAATGCAGGAGCAGTGCGAGGCACTAGGTGGCACTGTCGATTCGTGTTCAAATCGACTTTTCCTGTTTGTTTTAAGCCTGTTCTTGCAGAACCCAAGCTGTTTTCAGAATGTGTGTGTGTCAGCAGCGCGGGGCGGAATCCAGGCTCGAGAAACACAAACGTTCCAATGGGCAAAAAAACCTGAAGGCTTTTTTTCCCCCCCTGAAGTGTGTAGTGTGGCGCAGTAACTGCGATAAGAGGTCGGTGCTGAAATGTTCCCTTCCTTCTGGTTTGCTGTTTCATTTCCTTCCTATGCTGGGAAGGATGCTGCTTGTCCATTCCCCTCCCCCTGCCCTGGGGTTGCAGCATTCCAGTGGGCTGGATTCCTGGTTTCCTGGACAGCTTGTGTTGATTCATTAGCTGAAAATCTGCTGAGTAGCTTAGAGCTCTTCTTAGAAGTCTGAACGACTGTAGGATTTGAAGGCGAGGGTGAAGAATTGGGACAGCAGGATGTGGTGTTTTCTCATAGCAGCAACTTTGGTGATTCTTCTCATTCCCTGCTATCTTGTCTCTTTCCAGTATGAGGAATTTAAGCTAATGCTCTTGCTCGCAGGAAACCGTTGCCTTTAGGGAGGAAAGGGCTAGATTATCCCTTTCCTCTATGGGAACTCTGCAGAGGTTGGAGAGGATGCGTTGGCTTTGCTAGCAGTGCCTCTGGCAGACTTTGGGGTGGTGATGACTGATCCTGGAAGGAGTCCCTCTCTGGCTGGAAGGGCTGCATTTGCACAGCTGAACCTGCAGCGAGGGGAGGTGCAGAAAGCAAAAGGTCAGAAGGTGCCTCTGGAAACCTCAAGGCTCTTACAGGGTGGGGAGAGGGGGGACCAGGTGGTGGTCCTGTTGTGTTTCTGTGCTCCGTCACCTGGATCCTTCATCTTGCTTGGAGAGTTTGTGTTCATGCTCTGGCTTTCCTTTAAATCTTGCATAGGGTATTTGGGCCAGATATGGATGTGCTGTAAAATAAGTGATGGAAACCAGCTGAAGGCACTCCTGTTGAGCCCAGCCCGCGTTCAGCCAGAAAAAGAGCTGTAGGCATACACAGATTACTCCCTGTGCATCTCACCCACATCTCCTGTAGTTTGACCCACTGGCACCTTGCAGGGCCCAGAACTCGGCTGTTAGAACCTCAGCCATGGGCAGAGCTGCTGGTCGCTGTCTGTGGCTGAGTGGGTGCCCATGGAGCATGCAGATGAGCCCGTGCCATCTGTTGGGGCCATTGAGGCTCCAGCTGTGCCGAGGGAAGTTTGGCTCTTTCTGAGGTGGCCACGGCTTGAATCTTAATATTGCTAACTGCAAGGAGGAGAAGCTTAATTAGTCAAGGAGAGCTGTTGCCCCAGCTACCCCACAAATACAACCTACTGCATGTTTGCTGTCTGAGCTGGGGTGGGAGGGAGGCAGCTGTCATTCGGCAGGCTGACATGAGGGCCTGTTGGAGCTTTGAGGTTCTGCTCAGTGCCCCTCCGTTCCCAGAAGCTGTGTGCACAGAGCAGGTTCCCGGCAGCATCAGGCTTGCTGGCCAGCTCGGTCAGCCTCCATCTTACCCTGAATTTCTCATTGCTAATCACGCGTGTTTCTCCTCCCTGCATTCTGACATAGCAAAGCTGGCAGCTGGGTAAAACCATGGAAGACAGGAGTTGTTTGCTGACTTCGGAAGTGCTGGGAAGTGAGTGTGCACTTCTACACACTGGGAAAAGCTCTGCTTCCCACCAGAAAAGGAAACCCTTTACTTCTGCTCTGCCTCCCTCCTCCCAGGGTCCTGTATTGTTCAGGAAGACAAAGCTTTTGTTCCCAGCTGCTCGCTGCCATCCCAGCGCAGTGCTGTGGCCGGGGAAGGGCTCTCCCCTCTTTGCAGTCTCAGCACAAAGCACTGCGGGGCTTTCAGCCAGCCTGGAGATGGGGAGGTGAGAGCTGCTGTTGCCATGGAAATCGTGTGTGCATGAAGCAGTGTTGGCCCTCTGGGTGCCGGAGAACTCAAAACCTGAAGCTGAAACCTACAGCCGCATCACAAGGGCTTGCACTTCCAGCTCCAACTCCTTTGCGTGCCTTAGGATTTTTGCTAATCTGAACCGAGTTGTCTGCAGGCTGGATGCAAAGAGGCGATTGCACATGGCTGCAGTGTTAAATTGCATTGCCCTCGGATGGGGCAGCTGCCTCTCCTGTTCTCAGGGCTCCGCGGTGCATTCTGCTAATGAGGCTGTGCTTAGGGAATGAGTTTGCCTGCTGGGTGTCCCAGTTGCTGTGCTGGAGAAGGGGGTGTCAATGCACCTGTGGGATGGTCCCCCTCCATCACCTCTGTGTCTCTGGCTCGGGTTCTCTGAGCACAGCAGTCTTTGTGAGCGCTTTTAATTTGCAGAATGGAGGGGTGACATTTTAAGGACTTCTTTTCAAGCTGCTGGTATTTCTCAGGATTGATTGCAAGGTGCTGGCTAGGAGCAGATGCACCCAGCTGCTCTTCACCTTCATTTTCTGCTGGGAGTGAGACAGGTTTAAGCTTGTATGGAGCTCTGCCTAGCAAGCTGTGTCTGAACACGGCTTTTCTTAGCAGGGTGCTAACGCTGCATCCACAGCCCATGCTAATAAGTCACATTGTATGGTTCATGGTGACTTCAATGAGAGCACTATTTCTTGCTGAAATAAGAAATCATGGCATACCGGATCTAAGGTTACAGAAGCAGCTAATGGGGTGTGCTGTAGGCTCTGTGATCTCTACCTGTTGCAGTAATGGGGCACGCAGCTGTGCCTCATCCAGAGGCACAAAACGAGGCAACCCCTGCCACCTAGGATCCAGATACAGGTGTGTTATGGGGTGTTATGGGGCAACTGAGCTTGTCCCAAATGCCTCAGAGTAGGATTTGCATGTGGAGAATTACTTGGTTCTCCTTGCTTTGCAACATGCTTTTCCAGCTGTCGGGAGTCTGCTGTCTCATTCAGCTTCCTGACAGCACTGCAAACATTTCGGAGGCCCCTCTGGTCCTGTCTCACTCTCTGTTCAGCCATTCTGATCCCTGCTCTCTGTATGCTGTTCCTTGAAACCTGGTTGTTTGGATTTGCTTGTTGCTGATGGCTTAGCCCTGCAGCTTCAGCGGAGAGCAGAGCTGACAATAGCATTTGCTTATGGCAAAGCCCTGTCAGTTCCTCCTGGTGGCAGTGACCTTAGGGCTCATCTCCTGTGCTGAAGTTCCCCTCCTCCCATGTCTGTGTGAATGTGTTTCAGCAGAATTTGTGGGGATGGGGAAGAAATAAAAGCACGGCGTTGCTGCTTCTCTTACTGGTGGGGTTTGGGAACAGAGCGCTCACGCCTGCGTGTGCCTTTGCCTGGCAGCCCATCCCCAGCTTGTGCAATCCACAGCTCGGGAGCAGAAGGCTCGGGGCTCTTTTCGGGACCCTGCCATCCTCCCCCTCAGCTCCACACGCCTGGAAGCCCGCAGCTCCACAGCTCCCCGCTTTCTCCTCCAGCTCGGTGCCTCTGCTGCGCCCCTTTTAAACGAGTGCCGCGCATGGGAACGCGCTCCGCTCGCTCGCTGCCAAAACCACAACAAATGGCAACTTTCCGTCTGTCATCTTGGCTCGGAGGCACTCGTGGCTGGGCAGGCGATTCATTTTTCTTCCATAAAAGGACATTGAAAGCCATCAGCGGGAGCCCTGCGCTGCGGCGGGGCGAGCGGCGCTGCTGTTGGCGGCGGCGCTGCGATGGGAGCGCCTGTCATCTCCGTATCTCTGCCCAAAGGGATGGGCGAGAGGGAGAGACCGAGGCCGAAGGTGGCTGAGGGTGCTGAGGTGATTGCAGGCGGCAGGTAACGCCCTGCCAGACCTCGCTGCCAAGTCCTAAAGGAAGGTAGATAAGAGGAGGGTGCTCCTGATGCAGCAAAGCCTTAAAAGTACAGTCCCACTCAGGAGCGTGCGTGTGCCCAACCACGTGGTTCGTCCCGTCGGTCTGTGTGGGGTCAAAGTTGCACGGGGTGTGCTGAGAGTCAGGAGGTGTCCTCATCCCAAGCCTTGCGCTGGGCCGTGCCCTTCCTTTGTTAGGGAGCTGCAGGGGAAGCTGTGTGCTGAGGGCTCTTGGTGCTTCCCAGCATCGTGGTGCGTGCCTACTTACTGTGTTGGCAGCTGTTCTCTAACCTAAAGGGAGATCTAGGGAAAGAAACAGCATCCAAGTTGTCTCCCAAACCCAAGGCAAGTCCTTGCCTTGTCCGTATCCCTGCCGCCGTCCTTTGGGATGCATGGGAGTGGGCTGCAGGTGCTGTGCCAGCAGCTCACCTGGGAGGTTCCACCATGGGAGCTCAGCTGCTGCTGCTTTTACAAGGTCAGGTCCGTTTCTGCAGCAGTATCTGGAAACGCTTTGTGTGATGAGTGGGTCTGACAGAGGAGAGGGCGAAGCCCCACTTGGAAGTGGGCCTGAGAAAGAGGTCAGCGTAAATGGGGTATCTATTTCTTGAAGGAGACAAAGGAAAATGCTGCTGAAAGCAAGAACTCAAAGTGGTCTCTCTTAAAAATAGACTGTGTAAGTCAGTGCAATTTCAAGCAACAAAGCTCACTCCTGTGCTTCATTTCTGCCTTATATAGCAATATCCATTCAGGGAAAAGGCAATTCTGCTGCCATTTCCTGGCCGGTCAGTACCTCGTCTGGGTCCCTAAGAGACAGTGCTGTTCTTCACAGCTTTGTCCCTTCTCCAGGGAAGGGGCCAGAGGTAACAGGCTGGATGTGACTTTGTGCAGGTAGGGAACTTCAGCCAGGGCTGTGTAAGGGCACCTGGCAGCATCTCACCCCTCTCCCACAGCCCTGCTTGCCCCCATTTAGGTCAGAACATGGCAGATGTCAAGCTGCCCCATGGCCAACTGGCTGGGGCTGCCCCCACCTGCAGGCAGTGCTGGAAGCAGAGCGGGGCCCAGAGACCCACTGCCACGGCTGTGAACTTGGCCTTTTCCTCCTGGGTTCCTTTGAAAGAGAAAGGGAGGAGTGTTATTCCCTGCGTGAAGTGGAACAACAAGAAGAGAGGGAGTAATGTAAGATGATCACTGACAGGCAGAAACCCTAAACCTCTGTATGGAGCAGAGCACTCGGGTTGCTCGGTTGGTTTGATTTTTTTTTTTTTTTTTTTTTTTTTTTT
>PPHD01017380.1:0-15078 GCA_002909625.1 Bambusicola thoracicus
CCAAACAACTGGCTGAGCACAGGGAAGTGCTGAAAAGAAACTACATTTTGGAAAATCCCTATTTATGGTAATAAGAAGTTCACACAGTGTGTATTTTTGGTCAAGCAGTCCAACTAAAAACGGGGCGATGAATCACACAAGAGGAATTAGTCATGCCACAGTTGCCTCAAGGAGCTGGCTCATAGCTTTTAAAAATGACCCTCATCTGCCCCCTCCTTCCTGCTGCTAAAGAGCAGCCAGGTGGGTGACGTGGCCACCAGGATCTCAGTGCTGAGCTGGCTCCTGCTCACAGGACAGCTCCCTGGGGCTCCTACATGGCTCACCTGAGTCCACAACGGGGAGTGGAAGAGTACTCCCCATCACTCCACTTAATGCAGAAACCTTTTCTCTCTCTGTTCCTCAGAGGACAGCTACAAAACTTCCTTTGGCCCCAGCCAACACCTCAGCCAGCTCATCCTCTCTCCTACACACCTCCTCAGCAGAGGGCAAACCAGCAACCTACCCCTGCTGCACAAGAAGGTGGCAAACAGGTAACGAGCAACTGCAGGCAGTAGGGTGGCCGATAGCCCCGAATCTGTGTGCTGATCCTCACTTAAATGGGGAGGCAAGAGAAGCCAATACTGAGTAAGTCTTAAGGATTAGGAGACACACAAGTCACAATGAACATGTAGAAGTACCAGCAAGGAATGAGAACTGGAACAACTGTATTATAGGCTTGAGACTGAGAAGTAGGAACTTTTTTCTTCTGATGTAAATGGGTTCTGATTCATTTTACCTTCTACAGCCTTGGAGAAAATCCCCTAACTATTCTGACTCATTTTCCCAGACTGTATCACCGTCCCTGCTGAGGCTACAGCCCCTCTGACACCAGGGTTGATGTGTCAGCAGCTTGCTCCCTGTACATATGTGTTATCAAAGAAAGGGAGAGGGTGCCAGCAACATGCAAGTAGTGCCACTGTTGAGCCTCCCCAGCATCACCCACTGGCTACAGGGGAAAACTTGCTCAAAAACTAAGTTAGAGACCAAATTTCCTTTCTGCTGACATCTTTTATAATGCCACTGCCTCCAGACAGAAGAAGGTATAATTAAACCTAAATATCAAACAGAACTATCTCATTAACAGAAAGAAATTTGTAAAGCTAATCCCACTTCCAGCAACCAAACATTCATCTGTGCAATTGTTCTCCTCCTTCGCTGCTCACTCAGGGGCAGCACTGGTTTGCCAGCACTGCTGACGAGCAGTGACTTGGACCAGCGATGATCAATGTTTGACTAATAATGTTTGGCAAATAGCAAAGGCTGTCTGAGAGAAAAATGTGACTTGCCAGGTCTGACTGAAAGGTAGTTGGAGCTCTGCTGCGTCTAAAGAGATTGAACAGATCTCCTGTCAACGTTTTCACTGTTCCACACATCAGTAAATAATGATACATTCAATAAAGTCATCTCGCTTTTAAATTCTATTTTCTACATTTATGATTCAGTACGTGATTCATTTTGTACAGCAAAAGTTTTAAGACAAGGGAAAGTGAGAAGCCATTTACAATTTTTGGAGATTTTTCCCTCCCTTCCCTCATTTTTCTTTAACTTCATTCTCATTCTTCTGTTTGGATTTTAATCAGAGACAAAATTAGTCACAGGATATGAGCCCATTCAATTCAAGCACCTAGCATCGCGTGCACTGTCGCCACTTAGGAACTGGAATAATTCCTCTATGCCTTTGTACTGTGCTTGTGTTTCTGGCTTACGCTGGTTCCATTGTGTTTCGCATGTTTCTGTTCTCAGTCCAGCTGTAACCTAGCACACCATCCACCCTTCCCTGCACTGCTCCATAGCCACACTCATTTCCTTTCAACTGTTCTGTATTTCTTGCTTGGATATTACTTGGTTTGGGGATTGGGGTAGGAGGGTGGCGTGCCTACACCTGTGTGTGTCTTCCAATAGTCCCCGCCTAGCCTGGAGAGATTTAACTCTTCTAGCTACCCTTTTGCACTGCCTTTAAGTAAGCTTCCCTCTCTTTTTTTGCATCTTCTTGAAAATCAGCCGAGTTTCCAGAAGATCCAAGTCAATATCCTCACATAAGATTTGTTCTGCAGTGTTAATTCTCAGACTTCTGATGATTCTGTACAAGCGGTGTGCATTGGAGAAGATTTCCTTCTCCCCTCTCTGCTCTCACTCCCCAGATGACCACTGAAAACTTCAGTTTTGATGTGTGTTTTTTTTTTTTTAACTTGAAGATACAGAGCTCCAGTAGCCCAGTCCCCAATGGATGTATTACTCTAAACAAAGCACTGGCATCTGTATCTGCAGGCTTCCTTATGTTTTAATTTCCTGAATTTTCATTTCCTCAATTCCCTTAATTTTCATGCAAAAAACTCTTTTTAGTACTCGCATGGTTTTAAGCACTCGTATCTTGCTTTCATTAAGATGTAAACAAAGCCTGGAGTTCTATTCTATTCCATTACTCCTGAGCATCCCTATTTTGTCACGTGCATAAACTCTCCCTTCCCCTTCTATTTTCTGTCATACCTTGGCACTGCCCCTCCACATCCCATGTGGACTTGCACAGGGTGCAAGAAGTCTTTCCCAGCATCATGCTGCTGAATCTCTGTGCTACAGCACCCTGCCTAACAGCCTAAATGTTGTTTCCAGCCACTCTCCATCACACCATCGGATGACAGTAGGACCCACACAAGCTGTGACCACCTGCCCCTCCTCTTCCCCCCCCCCATTCCTGTGTCAGAGCCATCAGCTTTGCCACCTCTCTCCTGGGAGGCGAATCGCAGCATCCTCCCTGAAGTCACCAACTCAACCATCCATGTGCTCAAAATCTGACTCTCATCTGGTCTTCTCTTAAGGAAAATGGTGAGACAACCTGTCCATAGTAATGGTGGGTAATCTGAGTGAAAGGGCTTCAATTAAAAAAAAAAAATTGAGAAAATAGTTAAAGAACCATAGCCTTACAGAAATGGAAAAATATTATAGTATCGGAGAAGCAACCTACAGTAAAAGTAACAACCTTGCTTTAAACTATTCTCACCTCCCAACATTCATCTAACCAGGGAAAGGGGAGAGAATCAAGTGTTGTAACAAGGGCATTCTGATGAGTTACTGGGTAGGAGATGGAAAGCTGCTTCAGAAGAAGTGGGATTGCAGAGCTGCTCAGAAACCCAGGTCCTGCTCTGGTGTGGAGGTGTGGGATTAGCCCTGAAATTCGGACATAACTTCAAATTCCAAATAATAGTGTTATGCCATAATAGACTAAGGCATCCTAGTTAAAGTTTTCTACTCTACCAAACAATTCCTATGTTGAAAGCTAAGTCCAATCACTTTTTAAATGTGGTGTGTAAAACAGCCACATCCTCAAACTAGAAATGTGCAAAGGCACTAAATCATTATGTCAGAGTGAAAATTTGCCCGCTCCCCTTCACAGACGGAAGATAAAATACTGCATTTTATTCAAGTATCATTAAAGAAACTTAAGTTTGATAGTTTGATTGCATTTGCTTTTGCAGCTCATTCAGTTCTTGATTTTCCCCTCCTCTGTTAGCCATCTAACCCCCTCCAAAGCTTTTATGTCTTTAGTGTCAGCCGGTAGCAAATGATGTGAGAGAAAGGAAGCCTGAAAGCTCATAGGATAAAGCAGCGATGCTGATGATAGTTGAATGTTTGGGCTCATCCTGCCGCAGTTCTCAAGAGGAGAATGTTAGGAGGATCTCTTGTGGAGCTCCAGTAACAGCAGCAGTATCCTCTCCATTACCTGCAGACCAGAGTTCCCATTTGCCTCTGGCAGTGACAGATTTGTGCTTACCCAACCCCAGATCCAGTGCCACAACAACACAGCTGGAAAGGAATTTGTCACCATGCAACCTCTGGCAGGAGGGCTCCATAGGGAGGAATAGAATCCTCTATACTTTCAGGTGAGCCCATCATTTCACCTTTCTTGAACAGAGCACTCTGAGCCTCCGATTTGGTCTTTTTTCCTTTCAGACACACCAGCTAAAGTTTCAGGTGAAGTGACAAACCAGTCCTGCCTTTGCTGCCCAGTGGATTAACAGAGTTCTGAGCATGATTCCTAGTGAGGAGGGAATCACACTGGATGCATCCCTCCGAGGACAAACTGCAGTGTTGTCCTTAGCTGCTGCCAATTACTGAAACCTTTACTGAAAATCATTGGCCAGTGTCTTCCAAACATTAAAGCTGTTCTGTGTCTTTTCAAACCGAAGTGCCATCAGCTGTCGGGGACAGCAGCTCTGCAAATGCTACAGCTGGCAGAGAAATTCATAACAACTGCTACAAACCACTCAAAATAATCCTTACAGGAAAAACAAATCTCTTAGAGGAAGCATTCTGCTAATTGGAAGGTAATCAGCCTCGCAAGACTGCACATCTGCACTTGTTTCCACAGTTCTTCACTTAAAAATCATTAGCAAAGTTGTATGAATGCCCTTTGAGTCCCAAGTAACATACCAGTCACTACACTGATACAAGAGCAGTAGGCAGCAATAGAGCCCCAGCAAAATGCAAACGTGCCCTGGGGTTAGATCTGATGTAAGTGGCAAGGAAAAACTTTTCTTCTCCATGAGCTGTTCATATAGATATCCAGGAAGCAGCATCACCTGGTTAACTGAGTGACAGCACCCACAGCACTGCTTAGGAGAGCAAAACCGACACTGCTGTCTACCACCTGTGCACACTTTGTCCCATGTGTCTCTGCTCCAGCACTGCAAAGAAGCTCACAGCCTGCTTGGCCTCTGGCAGGGGTCACACTGCAGGCTCACAGGATGGGATGGCAGCTGGTATGATGACAGCTCCATACAACTGGCTCAGCTGGGATGCATTTATCCCACTGGGATCCCATTTATCCCACTTTCCCCCCATTTCCCTTCTCTCTTTTATCACTGTTCAGGACTCCTTACAGGTCCTAGAAGGAATGCAGTCACTTTTTCTCTGCCAGCCACAAAGTGAATTAAATAAGACCTACTGCAAATGCCAAGTGAGATGAATTCTTTTTACTGAGATACTGGAATCATCACAGCTTTCTTCATTTAAAACTGTGACATTCAAATTCCAGTGCTGCAATGCAGACATCATCACCTCCCAGCAGTGCCCACCATCATAGAACAAAACATCGGTCTGATTCGATAAAGTCAACACTTTCTCACGGTGTACTACCCTAAGGCTCCTAAAACTTTGGGGATTTGCCTTCTAGTTTACTGTCTAAATAACAGCTTCATATGCCAAACAAGATCAGCTGGGAAGAGCTACCTTCTGCCTCTTCCTTCACTTAACACAAAGAGCTTACAGTTGTGTGCAAAGAAGCAGCACGATGCGGAGAACAGCAAAGTACTGGAGACAACATGGGGAGGTGAGAAGGGTAGGGCTGTGGACAGTACATTTTTTGTCTTCTCAGAAAATGAAGACAGGAGTGTGCTACAATGCAGAGGACTGACTGACTGCTTAGTGGCTTCTTGACTACTAAATTTAAAAGAAGAAGTGGTCAGATGTCATACTCTGCTGGAGCCAATGTGAATACACGATGTCAGTGTGGAAAAAGTCTCACTAGGGGCTGATTAAGGAACTGCTCAGAATGTCCTGTAATGCTCACACTGACAGTGTCACGTCTTATGAGCCTGTGTGTAGCCATTTTTCCTCGTCTCACTGTTAAATTTCCTAAAAGTTTTAGTAATGTCTGCATGTGTTCTGAGCAGAAAAGCACAGTACGAGGCTGAATATCCTTCTAAACCCTCTATTTCTCAACTCCCCACCTCCACCTCCTGCAAATTTGGAAGCAGATCTCTCAGTGATTTCAGTGATCTGCTTTCCTTCTTGCTGTTCACTGACTGTCAAGAACCAGAAAAACAGACAGCTATCAGAGGCAACCTACAATAATGAATGTCTTCAATCCTATTTAAAAACAAAAACCTAGCAGACTAATTTCTGATAGAATCGATTTCATCTCTCTAAACCTCCACGTTCCAAGTTTCCCAAGCTGGGCTCTGAACGGCGGCAGGAAAAGGTGGCTTACTGTTTGGAAAGTACGTCAGTGGCATACTTTTGAGATACAAGGACAAATGTACACAGCTGTACACAGAACACCTACACACCGGGGTGTGTGGTTTAGCAGTTTCCTGCAGCTAGGCACAATTTCTGGGTTGTATCCTCAGGGGAAGTAAATTACTTAAATTCCTAATTACTCACTCAAAGCAGTTTGTACCTAGACAACTGGCCCATGCTTACTAACTGCTTTGAAAATGACCAGCAGAGTTTACCTACTCCCTATTCCTCTTCAAACAGGAGACAGATTCTTAGTTTATATTAACAATTCCTTTTCATCAATACAACATCAATACAAGCTATCCTGGCTCCTATCTGAAAGTCCAGAAAGTTCCTCTAGAACAGCTTCTACTCCAAGTTTTCTACCAGTGGGAACCTGCCATGGAAAGTTGTGGATTTTTGGACATGGCACTTTGGTTGAGTCCTTGGACTGCCTCATTGCTTTGCTTTGCTTCACTGCTAACAACCTGGCCAAAAACTTGTTCTGCCACCATTCCAGGAGTCACAGCCCAGTATAACCAATGACAGAAAATCGATTTGCTTTTATGAATTAATAGGTGAAAAATGAAACTCACCTGTGAGCAGAGTTTACGCAGAGATGCTTTTCCTGCAGTGTGAAGAGCACAGACGTTCCTTTCTCCCTTCTCCCAGCTTCTGCTCAGGCTGCTGGAGGCTGTCCTCCTCCCAGCTGGGAGCACGGCTGTCGGTGAAACACTGTCGGGAGGGAGGAGGAGATTATGCCTCATCTCCTCTGTTCTTTATGGTACAACTGTGAAGGAGTCGAGTCAGCCCAGCCCAGCCCTCTTCTCCCTCACCCACTCATTCATAAATAAAAGAGATGACAGTGCCAAAGGCAGATGCTAAATACAGCAATGACAACACAAGCAGAGCAGTGCTCACACCCCTACCTACTGTCACAGGCACAGCACTACCATCACAGCAGCCGGTGCAGAGCCCAGAGGCTGCCGAGCACACACAGATGTTGCCTTGTGCAGACTGTTTACTATCTCAAAGTACACAGAGCATTACGAGTCTTAGTGTTGTTATTAGTGTTATTTACAGTAAGTTCCTCGATCTCTCCAGCCCTTTATGATGCCCAAACTCAGAGCTGATCTATGCATGATCTGCTGCTTTGAATGTGCAAGAGCCATGGTGGGGAGGTGCTTCTCCTTCCTCCCTCACACAGTGAGGAGGACTGAGGCATAAACAAAACTAAAGGGATGTCCAAGGGTGTTCAAGAATATCACAGCACATCCAGGAGCCAATCTGCTGCTAACTCACACTATCACTCGTGTTCCTGCAGCAGAGAAAGCTGCACTACAGAACATATATTAAACTGTTCATCGTTCAACTTGAAATGCACTATTCTTGTGGAAACAGAAATGAATTACATAGCTTCAGGTCAGGAGCTGACACAGTACTCACCTGGTGCTGCGTACTGCTGTGCTGCTGGAGGACATCAGTGGCTCAGTGCAGTGCCCCTCTGCTCACTACGTGGGGTAACAGCGCCCTGTAGGGAGCCAGGGGCTGCAGCTCTGGAAAGAGGAGCCTTGTGCAGGGTCCTCCAAATGTTCTCTATTTCCACGCTGGTGGAATGCACAGAGGAACATCAGCAATGAAATGTTAAAAAAAAGAAAAAAGGAAAAAAAAAAGAAAAGGAAAAGGAAAAAGCAGGGAGAGGATACAATGACATTTACACAGCTTGGAAATGCTCCAGGAGTACCCATGGCTAACGTCAGAACCGGCATCAAAAATAACTCCTTGCTGCAAACACGCACAGGGCTCTTCAAGGTATGAAAGGCTACCAGATGGCAGAAGCCTTCCTCTGCCAGGGCCTCCGACAGAGCTAAAATCATCTGCAGGGTTAAGGGACCTCTCCGAGTTTCTGAGCAAAAAAATAGTATGAAATACTTGAGGGTGTCCTAAAAAGGCCGCAAAAAGTGCAGAACCGCCCTTGGCAAGGCTCACAGCGCTGCTCAGAGATGGAGAGAGATGCAGACAGCAAACCTGGCTGAATGAGTGAGGCCCAGGGCCTGGGAACACAGCCAGGGGCTGAACACCTGTGCAGTATCGAAGGAGATGAAGGTTCGGTGTCAAACTTAGCACTGCCCAATGCTCTCCCTGACTTGCATTCAGCCTTAAGAAAATCACATGGACTGGGATCTTTCAGGAAGAAAAGCGAAAGTCGCTGTCAGCAGTAAACCACATGGGATGCAGCTCTCAGTCGTGCTGAACTGTGAACATGCTGAACGATGTGTAAGGTGTTGGATGCAGGCACTCAGAATACCCTGAAAGCTGAGCCTTGGCCATCAAGTGCAATATGTGTCCCAGGTGAGCGTGCTGAAAAGGCAGCACTGGAGAGGCCCAGATGGTAAATCAGGCCTTGCAAGTAGAGCAGAAGCAGGGACTTCCACCAACCTCCTTTTCCAAAAATCACAGAGCAAAAACAAACTCCAGGGAAAACCTGGTTTGGTTTGCTTTCATCCAGTCACTGTATTCTGCTTTTCTCAACATGCAGATGCTGTAGGACAGATTGTTGAAGTAAAGGGATTTGGTCATCCCCTCCCCCCTTACTTCCAGGGCAGCAGAAGTGCTCCAAGGCATGGCTTCACTGCACACAGCAGTGGCACTTGGGGATCTATACAAAACTCTAAAAGTGAAGAGAAATGACTGCTCTGTAGCCTTTTATCCCTATAAATTATACAGCAGCTATTAGAGCTGAGAAATGGCAATTATTCAGCTGTAGTGGCCATTTTTGTTTTTCGCTTGCTTTGGTCAAATCATTTTAATGTTTATTATGATTAAACTCCTGGCTTTCATACATGTCACAGCCAGAGCCAGCACGTCTCAAAAGGCATGGACCCGCACTGCACTACAGATATCATAGATGCCACAAAACTGCAGCAGGAAGGTCACTGGGACCTCCTCCTTTCTCTAAGGCCCAGTACAGTGAACTAGGGATGAAGACATGTCCTGTGAGGAGAGACCTGAGGGCATGGAGCTGTGCAGTCTGGAGCAGAGCAGGCTGAGAGGTGGCTTCACTGCACCTACAGCTCCCTGAGGAGGGGAAGCAAAGGGAGGTACTGGGCTCTGTGCCTGGAACCAATGGCAGGATGGGAACAGCTCAAAGCCGCTGAAACAAGGACCTGCCACTACTCTTCCCTCTGCTGTCCTGGCGCTATCTGGAGCCCAAGCAGGCCTGTTTCTGAGCAGCGGCTGTACCACAAAGCCCGACATGTCAGCCGCCCGTGCAAGTGGGAGCACTGCTGCATATTTAACTGCAGCCCACACATCCTACCTTCCCTGTCCTCCTCCTGCTTTCTCTTGTTTCTTTTCTTGTCCCAGTCATTGCTTCATCACAGGTTATTTTTAATTTCTTCCACAGGTCTCAGTTTCTGTTCGGACAGTTCCTGCAGGACAGACGCAGCCCTCAGTCACGCACTCCAGCTGCTCTGGAGAGATGTGTGGAACTGTCCTCGGGCTGATCCCCAGAATGTGCCAACACGGTGATCTCAGCTCCTGGCAGAAAACGCTGTAGTAGCCTAACATACACCTCATAAACAACAAACAAGCTCCATCATACAGGCCCCATTTCTACCTCCAACAGGGACTGAAGACTGAGGTGACACGAATCTCCCACAGGCATCCAGAGATCTGCATGTTCTGGTTCACAGTGCTAAACGATGAAAAGACAAAGAGAACTGAGGATGCAGGAAGTTCTGCTGTAGAGCTATCAGAATGAATAAAAATGTTTGCCAAAATCTAGGGGGCAGAGGCAGTGAAATTGTTTGTAGTCCTCACAGCTGCTCCAGAGTCCAAGCTGGAGCATCTGTTCTCACTACCTGTAGGGAGGCTGAATTTTTTCCCCGGATCTTATGCCACGGAAGACACACTGGCTTTGATCGGTGACCTTGCAATTCCTGCTTTGGTGAAGGACCCATGGCTGATTGTGGACACACTGGAGTAACCAGCTCACCTCACCTGGAATGTACACAAGAACTTTCATTCAGATACATAAAAGAAGGTTGGTAACATGAGGAGCTCTTCAAGACAGATAGCTACGTAGATGTGAACTCTCATGCTGCTCCTTCTCCTTCTACTAGCATGGAGCTGAGATTGTTAGACTGAGGAGAACTGTGGTCATAAGGTGGCCTATCTGCCATTGCCTCAATGCAGTGGGGAGGCAGGATCTAAACGATCCTGAAACGATATTCCAAGGGGAAAAAATGCTGGTCTTCAGTAACTGCAGTAGGCAGTTGAAGTATGAATGTACACAGTACTCCAGGTAATGACTTCTTGCTCTCTGCAAGACATTGCTAAAAAGAGATAATAAACCAGGCTGGAGTCACTGAACTGGCTTAATTTTTGCTTTTCTTCTCACGTTCCATTTTAGCTTGTTAGCATTCTTCTTTGAGTTAGACACTACCTGTTAAAGTCTCACAGGCTAAATCTGCCTAACACAGGAAGGAACGTTTCTCTTGATTTTAGCTGCAAATCTTTAAGTTGGTGAAATTTGATCCTAATAAAGCCATGCAAGTACCTACTAGCATTTTTCTTTTTGATTATGTAACAAGAGAACAAGCACGTGTTTGCTGGAGCTCCTTGTACAGGACAGGGTGGGAGATCAGGATCTCCCAAGTGGGGCTCTGCTAACACTGATACGTCTGGTTAAGTAAACAAGGAAATGGATCCTCGCTTATGGGAGCTGCATGTGGATAACAATTCAAGGAGCCAAAAGAAGTAACAAAATTCTAAAACAATGAAAATTACGTGGAAAAGTGTATTGTTAAAAATACCTAAGACTGAATACACACTATACTGCCTCAATACGCAAAAAATATGGCCCTTTTAAAATGCATCTATCAACTCAATAATAGTTTTAAGAGCTAACAAATTCTCAAAGAACTTTAATCACCAAATACATCTGGGATTCCTAGAAAGCCTACTCAACTTATTCAAACACTGTTCTAAGATCTCACATAAAAAACCTGCTACAGACTGTAGAATTCTACATTCATCCAGATGAAGAAATTTTTGAAAGATATTTCAGTAACTATGAACAAGTAAACTTTGAAATTCGAAAAAAAGGATTGAGAAGAACTTGGCTCCAGATTTTGTGCAAATGAGCATCTTGTGCTCCACAAATACCCACAATTGTTTGTAGCAGAGTATATTATTTCCTGCCTAAGACTTGGCTATCACTTGTCATGAACACATGGTGAAAAAGAGCAGTTAAAAGTGAGCTAAAGAAGGATGTGGGGAACAGACAGTATGAGAGGGCTGTGACCGCACTGTGTGCTAGAGAGGGATGAGAGGGAAGAAAAGCCCCTGAAATTAATGGCACTGCAGAAATAGTTGGGGGAAAAAAAGCATGAAGCAGTAGAGAGAAGGGAATGCTTGAGTCAACAGTTGGACAGAGAAATAGCTAAGGAGGCAACAGAAAGCACTGAGAACAGAAAATGAGGTGGGATCAGGAATAAATATTGACCTCAAGGCTTGAGAATGTGACTGAATAAGACAGCCTGGCAAGGGTGGAAAAGAACAGCAAGAAAAGGTGGCAAAATGGTGGCAAAAAAGTGCTAATTTCTCCTCAGTGACAGACCATAGAACGGCTTTGGTTAGAACAGACCTTAAGGATCATCTAGTTCCAATCACTCTGCTGTGGGTTGGTTGTACCCACCAGATCAGGCTACCCAGGGCCTCATCCAACATGGCCATGAATGCCTTCAGGACTGGGGCATCCACGGCTTCTACGGGCAGCCTGTGCCACTGCCTCACTGCCCCCTTGAGTAAAAAGTTTCTTCCCAACATCTAACGTAAATTTTCACCCTTGCAGTTTAAAGCCATTTTCCCTTTTCCTATCACTACTAGACTCCATAAAAATTTGGTCCCCCTCCTACATATAAATCCTTTTTAAACACTGGAAGGCTGCAGTGTGGTCTCCCTGGAGCCTTCTCTTCCCTAGGCTGACCAAAGCCATCTCCCTCAGCTGGTCTTTGAAGGTGAGGTGCTCCAGCCCTCTGATCATCTTCGTGCTCTCCTCTGGACCCGCTCCAACAGCTCCATGTTCTTCTTGTGCTGGGGGTCCCAGGCCTGGACAGAGAACTCCAGGTGGGGCCTCTTCAGGGCAGAGCAGAGGGGGACAGTCCCCTCTCTCCCTCTCCCTGCTGCCACCCCTTTGCTGATGCAGCCCAGGATATCGTTGGCCTCCTGGGCTGCAAGCACGCAATACATGACCAACGCTTTTAGCTATCAAAACTGGCATAGAAAAAAGAAAATTGGGACTAGATCTGTAAGAATACAGGGTATAAAAAGGTGAATTAAGGAGTAGGAAATAGTTAATGATGAGGTAAAGAGTAGAAAGGTCTATCATGCTGGAGAGAAGTCATGATAGAAAATCACAGACAAGATGGGCTGAGCCAGCTTGCAGTAGCTGGTTGCACTGCCTCAACTGTAGGACAGGACATAGCAAGAGGACTCCTACATTTGCAGCTGACATGCAGAGTTTCCTGCTAGTACATGCGTGATTCCTGTTGGCAGAAGTGGTTTTTAAGGGCACGCAAAACCATTAAAAATATACTGTTCCCCATCAGACACACATTTCCCACTTCCTTCAAGCCCTTGCTATTCAGGTGCAAAAAACACTACAAAAGCAAGAAAAAGTAGCAACTGCGGAGATCCTCATCAGTGGACACTCCTCAGAGTACATACCTGTGCATCCATCAGATGCTGATTTAATGCTGTCTTGCCCAGAGTGATTTAAAACTAACACAGTGGAGGAACATCTTTACCAGAGTCAGAAGGCCTAATGGAAATGGATAAATACGCAGTACAGTCCTTCCACTTAGACAATGCTGTTAATAAAGTTTTCTAAAGCATTCTACCTCTTTGCTTAATTTTCTTATGGACAAAAAAGGTATGAGTGAATTCCAGAGACTGAAGAAACTGAAGGTTACCAAACTTACCTTAATTTTAGTTAAATCCCAGCTAAAGCAACACAAAGCCTATCCCACATGGCTTGCACCTGCCCTTTCCTCCATTTGCCCTTTACACTGATTTGAACAATCAATCCTCGTTCAGATAAAATTACAATTCTAAAAAAAAAGTTCCCAAGATTTTCCCTTCAAAATCATTTCCCCTGTTCTCAATATTTCACTCACAGATGGCCAGAGGGGTCCTACAGGAGCATTCTCAAAACTGATGGGAATTTTCTGTCTCCACAGAAAACAAGAGATGCTGCAGTTCAGTGTCCCTGGGTGGTGAGCAGCCCAAACACATCTGTAGATCAGGTATTTTGTGGGCTCCCAGCACACAGGTTTTTGGGTAACTAGGGAAAAAAGAAAAAAAAAAAAAAAAAGGCTCTATCAAAGATGCAGAAAAGCATTTTCATGGGTTTCACAAGAAACAGATAATTTTAGTCAGAGATATTTAAAGTAGCAAGGAGACATAGCCTTTCACATCCCGTAACTCTCCAAGCTCTCTGCAGAATGGTAAAGCAATCAGGTTAGAAGCACTGCAGAATGCTCACTTTGCTCCTTCCCAGTCATATTTTCCTACTTCTCGCAGAAAACTCCCTCTTCCCTCCAATGCAAGTCTCCTGAGATGCCTCAGCAGTCCACTGGGGAGTTGAGCTTCCCCATCTGGAATACCCTTTCTGAACTTCCATGCTTTCCCCTTAGCAGCATGTTCCCAAACACCAAGTGCTTTACTCGGTAAAGTAAATGCCCGTAACCTCTTACACTTCCAGAGTGTCTCAACTACTGAAAAAAGTAGTTGACCCAACCTCACCTTGGCTTGCTTTGCAAGCTTCATGGATTTTCACATGCAGAAGGTACACACTCTGTTCCCTCTGTGGCAGGCCCAGCTCCATTCTGGCTCTGAAGGAGCCAATTCCTGATGTCAGAGAGTAAGGGTAGCCTTTTTGCATTTACTTGATGATGGTAGTTTAGTTCTCCCATAAAATATCTCATACCATAAATCAAAAGCATTGAAGTACCATATTAGACTGGTCTATTTGACTCCATAATGACCTACAACAACAGATTCTACCCATTGCTTTATTTTTCTTTCAGATTACCACAGGACATCCCTTTGTGCTTTTCAAAGGCTAATGCCAATGCTGAGACCCATTACTCTTCCTTGTTCCAGTAGGTAAGAACATACGCTACGTACTTCAGCATAGCTTCATCATCAGAGCTACATAATCTTCACTTGTAATCTTTCAATAAGAACATATTTTAACTAGGGTTGATCTGAACATCATCTGAGAATGATACAGAGAGCTGACTTTAGTTTCCATGCCATTTTGTGCTTTGTTTTGGACATGTTTAAGTTCCCAGTTTCTGTGCAATGACCATGCTTTCATAGTCCTTTCCTCAGCAGAAATCAATTCCCACCCAACTGCCTAAAAAATGTCAGGGAATTGCTCCTCCCACAGATTCAGCAGGGGCAGCACCAGCACCGTGCCACTGTTCCCCATATTATTCCTTAGCAGGGTTCTTCACAATCCTCCAGATCTGCACCAACCTCAGCTTTGTGTCACATGCCATCAGCTCACACTTCACTGTCACGTGGATCCAAGCTACCCTTTTAAATAAGACTTTAGTGTTTTAGAAGCCTTTAAGCAGCAGCTTTGCTGCCTACTGTTTTCTTGATACATTCAGAGAAATCTTTGTGCCTGGAAAAACACCATTTAGTTTTGCAGAACTTGCTGTAGCTTCTCTGTTATTTTAATCTCCTATCAGCACTTTCTTGAATCATAGGAAATTTCTTACCATTTTACAGCTGATGCCACTCTCCCTGCTCTCATGACAGCCCCTACTACCAGCTTCAAAGACAGACCTCCACAGTGCAGTAGTCTCCCCCTCCATTACAGCAGCCCCTCACAACGAGAAATCAATCTGTAATTTTTGGTAACAGAACTAATTCACACAGCACTGCTAGGTCAGGTTAATTCTGCCCAGTATGGGTGACTTGTAGTAGCGTTCCCAATTTTCCACAGTGCCACCAGGACCTGATATTTCA
>PPHD01017381.1:0-15075 GCA_002909625.1 Bambusicola thoracicus
TTTTTTTTCCTAATTCTCACCCAAATCCCACTGGGAGAGGAAGGAGGTGAGTGAATAAATGTGTGGTGTTCAGCTATCTGCCTGGTTAAACCACAACAACTTATTTTACAAAGTTATAATTAATACAGTTATGAGATTAGCAAATAACCTGTAAAGAATCTAGTACTAAATGTGTTGTATTTGGAACTGGTTCCAATTTTCCCAAGTTAGAAAGTCCTGAAGAGAGAGGGCACAAGAGCAAAGACACATTGCTCAAAAACTGTAATTGATTCTACTTACATGAACTGGATTATAAATGTTACACATAATAAACTTTCAGCTCCCTAAAGAATCTGATTTCTTTCATTTAATCTATCTTCCTGGTTTTAATTAGTGTGATGGAAAACTCAATTACTTCTGAAATTATATCATTATAATTTGTAACCCAAAAGAATGGAATGTAATGTCTCTTCATTTCCGTATCTCACTGAAAACAGGGCTTTAACGTTCAAAGCTGAAAGCTCTGGGGACAGGGAGGAGTTGTTGTACTGGGTCTGACTGGGATGGCACTAACTTTCCCCACAGCAGCCAATACAGGGTTGTGCTCTGCATTTGTAGCTAGAGCTGCACTGACACAGCACAAATGTTTTGTCCATAGTTGAGCTAGCACAGGTAGAGAATAATTGTTTTTTCCCTTTGCTTTTGAGCTGTCTTTACTTGTTTTATCTTTTCCTTTAATTAAACTGTTCTTATCTCAACCTATGAGTCTTGTTTTCTTTCCATCATGCTTTTTTTCCCCTGTTCTGTGGAAGTGAGAGGACAGTCTGGTGGAATTACCTTGACGTCAGTGTGAACCCAGACTGCAACATCTTACTAGTTCTATCACCTTCACTGTGTAATGTGTCAGAAATGGAAATTCTTGTTTGAAACACAAATATTCATTAATTTAATCAGGGTCAAGAGGATAATTAGAGGGCTGGACCACAGGTTTAGAGAGCTGGGGTTATTTTTCCTGAAGAAGAGAACGCCTTGTAGTGCTTTCTTGTACCTCAAGGGAGCCTACAGGAAAAATGGGAAGGGTGGTGATTTTAAACTACAAGAGGGTAGCTTTAGATTAGATATTAGGAAGAAATTCTTTATTATTAGGTTAATGAGGCACTGGAACACGATGCATCCTCTCTGGAATTGTTCAAAGCCAAACTGGATGTGGCTTTGAGCAGTCTGGCTTGTTGGAGTGCATCCGTGTCCATTGCAGGGGTCTTAAAAATATATGATCTTTAAGATCCTTTCCAAGACAAACCATTCTATAGTTCTATCTATGGAGCTAGTGGGTGTACCGAATAGGGATGTGTGTACAAATGTGTGAGACCAGCATGAAATTCCTGCAATGACCTGGGATCACATGGGTGTGTTTGTGTATGTCTCTGTGAGGTCACTACGAGAAGAGTGGGTTACTGGAGGGACCACAAGCTGGCTGTGTTGCTCTATGGGGAAGGCTATGTACGTGTAGTGTTCTGGGCATGCTTGTGCTTGTGCCCATGTGAAAAAAATGTTCAGCCTTGCCAGTATCTACTAGCTGCTAACATTTTGGAATGAAATCTCCAAGGAGTTACATGTAAATAAATAATGTGTTAATTTCTTCCTTCTTTCATTGCCATTCTCCAACCTCTGTAAGAATTTCAGCATCTCTTTTGTAGTAGTGAATTTATTTTTTTGTGTGTCATTTTCCTTTCCTTTCCTTTGGTTTTCTTACTTTTTTAATTAAACTGCCCTTATCTCAATTCAAAAGTCCTTGCCTTTCAATATACCTTTCAATTTTCTTCCTCATCTTTCTGTGGGGGTAGAGGGAGTGAGTGATCTAAGTGATACTGAGTTGGTCAGTCACACTAATTTATGAGAGTACGTAGGACTGTAGGAATGTTTATTCCAGCAGGGTTATCTAACTGAGGACTTGTAAGGTGGGAGCCGATCACGAGAAACAAACCTCTCAGTCACAGTAATTGGTTGGCTAGCAAGCTACAGTGATCGCTTCCAGGAAGGATGATAATATTGTGAACCATGGGATCCCAGACTGGGAGAGTGCAGTAACTGCAAGGCTCTGCAAGCCAATGGGGGTGTGCAGACGAAAGGGAACAGGAGGAAGAAAGAGGAAGAATAGGTAGAAAAAGGATAAAAGGGCCAGTTGGGTCTGAAATGGGGCAGGTCAGTGCACAGTATGACCAAGTCCTGCGCCTATCCTTTTATATTCATTTATTCATTAAGTATTTTCTTAACTATCTTTCTGCATGTCCATTCTCTTTCCCATGTCTACAGGAACTGCAAGGACAACTCAGCAGCTACTGGTGATGCCTGGATTTGGGTGAGTGAAACTCAGTGCCAGTTACTTCAGTGAGTGAGGGTCCTAATGCCAGTAGTTGGAGGGACCGTATCTCTGGATCTGAGACAGTCCTGCAGACTTGGACTCCAAAGTGCAAGCTACTATGTGACCAATGTGGGTGAACTGGGTGCTAGCTACTGCAATCAGACTGAGGGTGTAGGTACCCCCAGCTTATGGTGTTAAGTACTGGAATGAGCTGGGTTCCCTACTCCCTACTCCATGGCATAGCTGCATCAGGAGAAGGTGACTAGCTTCACATTCTCTGTGTGAATTGGCTTCCACAGAGGGTTTGAAAGTTGCATTCCAGCACACCACAATTTCTGTTGCTGGAGGGCTTCACAGGTGGCAACCAGGACGACAGTGTGAGCAGTCCATCCTAACATCTTGGCATGTATTTCCAACAGGTTCAGGTAATGCTTTTCCATCAGGTAATGTTGCATTGCCAAAACAAGGATCATACATTGCTTCTCTTTCATTGTCTTTCTGGCCATGGCTTATTGTGCTCGTCACTATTTGCACTGCACTCAGCTCTTGGTCAAAGCAAGGTCATCAAAATACCACATCAGTAGAGAACATCACTAAAAAATCCTGTCTTCATGTAAGATGAGCATTAGGAGAACCAGCAACAAGGACCTATCATAACACCATTATTCTGTAGATAAGAAGATGGAAAAGCAACTAGAAGACATTGAAGGGCTTTAGACACTGTAGTATAGACAGACTTTCAAAATAAGCACATAGAACTGGAAAAAAAATTCAAATAAGTTGTCACATGTTGACAACAGTAAATGAAATCAGATTTCTTTGCAATCTCAAATGTTGGTTATTTAAGTATTCAGAGAGAGAACTGTCATTTACTGAAATTTATCTTAAATGTAAGCACCAAAGTAGAACCGAGCCATTAAAAAATTGCTATCCATTTTGTATGATGAATATTAGACAAGCTGTCTGACAATATGTGACTCTTGCCAAATTGAATTTCACAAACATGGCAATCAGACTCATTGTAGTTAAGTATTAGTTTGCATTTGAATGCATTTTTTTTCAATGAGTTTTAAAAAACTCTGTCAGAGCATTTATTTTTGGGCGGTGGCGACGATCAGTCCAGAATAATAATGTTTCAAGGAGGATAAATCTAAATAAAATTATGACATAAATTTTGACAAAAATTAATAAGCACTGTCTTATATTCAACTGGCATAAAATTAATAGGAACTGTCTGACCCAATTATGACCCACCTTGAGTTTGAAACTGTTTTCCTTTTCTTTATTCTTCAGTCTTTCAAACTTGTTCCATGACATTTTGCTAGCAACTACAGGAACCTGTGGAGCTGATTATATAAATTGCTTGCTCATTTTATATTCATCTCTCTTGTGTCTCTTGAGGCAACAGATGATATTTTTGAAGATTAATGAATAAACAACCAGCTAGTACTGGCTGAATAGCATGTGCTGCTATGGTTTTCATTTGAATCATTACAATAACTTCAAACAATTGAAAAATTACAAGACTAGGAAATTTATGCTATCAGATTTTTATTTTAGATATAAAGGATATTCCATACAATGTAACATCATGTTAGCAATAAAAGGTGAAGGAAGGGGGGTTGATCTAGGTAGTCATTGCTAAGAGACTGGCTGTGCATTAATCTGCTTATGGCAGGTGGTGAATAGTTGCCTTTCTATCAGTTGCATTGCTTTTATTTATGGTTTTAGTTGTTCTGTTTTTTCTTTTCCTCTTTCCTTCATTTATTTTACTGTTCTTATCTTGACTCACAAGTATTCTTACAAGTTTTTCTCTCTGTGTTCCCTTCCATGTCCCACTGGTGGTGGGTATGAGCAATTGTTCTTAGATCCTGATCAGGGACAACTTACCATATGTGGGCATATGCAACATGTGATGCATATGATCATTACCTTCTGACTCACTTGTGTGAATTTTCTGAATGTTAGAAAATTATCTGCAGTAAACACTACAAAATACCACAGTAAGTGAAAACATCTCTAGATCCCAAAGTCTGAAATTTCTGATAGTTAAATCATAAATAAGATGTCTCTGCCTCCTGGGTCAGAGCTCCAAGTGCAGACAAGAGTGCCTGCAACTACTTGTCAGCAAAAATTAAATTAAATTAAATTAGAACCCAGAGAATATAATCTGTTTGTTCTTACATACCAGATCCTAGTAAAACATCTAGGACATTTGAGTACTGCTATGATACATTAATGCAGTAAAATAAAGGTATAGCACTAATAACCCACAACAGCTATGTTCAAACAGACTCAGAGCTCACCCTTGATAATTTCTTGAGCTCAGACAATAGCCAGTGGCTGATATCCAGGGAAAAACAACATGTAGAATAATAGAGAAAACTTTCACTATTAAGTTCTACCAATGTCTATATGAAATTTCTATCCAACCTATCATTTTCATAGCATCTTTTGATTTATTTTCCACAAATTCACTGAATTGTTTGCTTGACCTGTCTCTGTGTTTGGCATGCACTACACCTGCCACAAAGTTTTCCTTAATATAAATAATGCACTGTTTTCAGCATAGCAGTACTAGTCTGACTTCAGCATTATGAATACTTTCCAAACTAGGTTATGTTAGCAAAGATGCATTTCACATTCTCTTTTTCTTTTTCCTTCTAAAGCTTTTTCTAGTTTATGTTAGAGGTTCATTGAACTGTTTTTGGGTCTTGAAGACATCCTGTTCTACCACTGTTTCCTCCCTGTGGGCTGTGATTCCAGCCAGCAGTCTGCTCCTAGAGGGGCTCTTCATGGGCTGCGCACCTTCAGACTATATTCATGTTCGCCACCATGGGCTGTAGTGTGGGTAGCGCTCTGAAATGGTTCACCATGGGCTCCAGGGGAAAACCTGCGTCACTGTGCTGTAGGGATACTTCTGCTCTGACACTGAGCATCTCCTCCCCCATCTTCTTCACCGACAGCGTTGCCTGTCTTCTTGTTTCTATTTTCTTACACTCCTCTTCTAGCTGCTGTTTTAGCCATTCTTAAGCCATTGTCTCAGAGGCATAACAAACTTCTTGCATTTCTCATTGGTTCAGCTTTGTCCTGTTGGTAGGTTCCTTTTGGAGCAAGATGGATCTGGCTCTTACGTAACACGGGACAGCTTCTGGACTCTTCTCTCAGAGGCTACTCTTTCAGTCTCTCTGACCAGAACCTTGCCACACAAACACAACACAACCGCATATTACAAATGATTTTCATGAGTGACTCTATAAAAGCACCTTGGCTCTTCTTGGAAGTGTTTGTTGCACACAGCTTTTCATAGGAATATGAATATATGTATTTCAATAGAGGATTTGACAAAGAGCAAAAGTTGGATACCAGTATTAGTGCCTTTACTACCTTCGCACGACATAGAAGTCCTTAATGCTGATTCAAAGTTTCATTTAGATGTATTATGCTGGGGAAAAAAAAAAAAAGCCAAATTTGTCCTCGGTTGCTTTCATATGTAAATCCATTTGTGATTTCTTCATGCCACAAATGTATCATCAATTCAGAGTTGTCATTTTCTGCAACTTCAAACTGACCTCTTTCATTGGAGCTAATCTTTTTATGAGCATGGCATACTAAGAATCTAATCTTATGGAACAGACTGAAGAAATACATACTAAAGCTAAAACAGTATGTTGAAGAAGTGAAAGTTTAGAGCCAATTACATAGCATGGCTACTATAATTTGTTTCAAATACTGCAGCTTATGCATACTGTTCCATAAATTTCTTATAAATTAGAGCTATAATTTACTTACACGACATAGCTGAATTATACTTTTGCCTTGATTGCCTCACTTAAATTTTTGGTAATACCTACGTCAATGTAAGTAGAACTATTAAGCTAAAGAAATGTAGAAAGGTAGACTTACAGGGACACAAAGAAATCTTCAGAGTAACAAAGGCATACAAAAAGCTGAAGACCTTATTTCCTTTGCAGGCATGAAACCTACCTTAATTATCCTTAAACAATTTGGAATGAGAAGAGGAAACTGAACTTGAAGTAATCAGCTTATTAGATTAGAATTTGATGTTACTTGGAAAGAGAAAATTGGTATGTCAGTACACTAAAAGTGCTTTAGGAAAATAGAAAAAAAAAATAGAAGGAAACTTGCACAGAATAGGAATGCTTCTACCTCATGTTCTCCTCATCATACACTGGGCATGTTTTGCTGACAAAGATGTACCAAAAAAATGTGAAAAAGTTGTGCACTCTACCAACAAACAAAGGTTTGAGCAATATAACTTCTATGTTGCCATCAATCTTTTATTTTCCTACACAATGAAGGAGAGAAAGTCTCTCATTCGTGAAAAGAAATATCTTTATTGAAGACGTGCATATGTTCTCAACTACAATATACATTACATCTTTAACAGAATACTTGATTGAACACATTTTTGTAAAAAATAAAACCCAACTTTCACCTCTTGGTCCTCCAAGTTGAGTCTGAAATATAACTTAATTCTCAGCATTTCTAGGCAGGCAGTGCATGGTGAAAAAGGGCACTCTAATGCCTTCTGGTGCCCTGTTTCCTCTACCAAGTCCCCGGTTCATATAACTGCCTGGTGTACCTTTGTCAGTATTACAGATGTTCTCAGCAGTCTTCATGAGCTGGAAAGCAAGTCAAGACATTTTCCAAGACACAATTTGAAGGCAAATTTGGAATGCCTTCTGCAGAGCTAGAAATGTTGCTTGATATTTTTGAAGTATTAAAAGCTTATGGTACTATACAAGCTTATTCTATTTGTCTCTTGGGGTAGAGGATCCAGAAGCAGGCTGATAAGTAAAAAAGAATGAGAGAAACATTAGCTTAGGCAGCCTGCCAGTTCTGAACTGCCCACTGTTTTAAATTACACCAGAACTATTACATGCTCAAGTTACAAACAATATATTTGCCTCCTCACTCAAATATCTTCTTCTAAATGCATTGTTCCATCAAGGGAATTTCTGTCATCTGATAGCGAACTGGAATGCACTGATTAATTATACTGTCAACTGCTAATATTATATATTATTTTGGAAATAATAGCTGCCTTTTAAAAATGAATGCATGCAGCATTTACGTATTCTTCTACTTCTATATATATTCATTTATATCCATATTCACACATAGACATGTATGAATGGACATCAGATGGAAAAAAAGATCTTTCTTTCTCAAAGCTGGTACCAGTATGGTGCAATACCTTACATCATGGTGTAACATTAGTAGAAGTTCAGGGTCAACAAATGTTATAAAAAACGCTCTTCTTGACTAAGTAATGTCATTCAAAAGAGTTTTTAAACTGAATTAGATTGCTCATGTATGGTCTTGATTCACATAAATTTTCACAGATGCCCTTCAATTGGAATGCATCATATTAAGGTCATGACACTCCTGCAATTTTTTTACAGAAGTAGTTCTTTTTAAGAACAGGGTGATGATCTCATCTTTAAGATTTCTGATGTTATTGGTTTGTGCTACAGTTTTAATGGAATTTACATTTTTTTAAATAGACTTTTCAGCTTTATAATCTTTAAACAGTGTTCTTAACATCTACAATTGCTTCTGTGGAAACTACCTGTAGTTCCTTACTCTTACTTACTTACAAGTAAGATATACTCCCTGATATGTCTCCAGCATTCCTTACGAGATGTAGTCATACATTTTTCTATACTAGCAATGCCATTTAGTTTCATTAGAATGCAGTTATCACTGGAGATAGATTTTGTAGCATTATATAAAATAACATGTATTTAGCAGACTTACCAGCAAAAATTGCTAAAATATGCACTAAGCAACATAAGAGAATGTAACACTCCTCCAAGAAGTTAACACAGCTGCCACCCCAGCTGACATGCCTCTACACGAATGCAAACAGCATGGGAAATGAGCAGGAAGAGATGGAAACTATGGTGCCGTTAGAAAGTTTTAACCTAATTTCTAGCATGGAAACATGGTGGGGTGAATCACACAACTGGCACACTAAGATTGAGGACTACAAGCTTTTGAGAAGGGATGGGCAGGGCAGGAGGCTTTCTATGTTAAGAAGTGCATTTTTTTTTTTTTTTTTTTTTTTTTTAAGAGCTGCCTCTAAAAAAGCATCCATGACATCTGGTGGTTGGGGTCTACCTCAGGCTGCCTGATTCAGGAGTGCTTGTGGACCTTCTTGCTCCAAGAAGCATTCGGTTTGCACGTTCTCATCGTGATGCGGGATTTCAACTACCTGGACATTTACTGGAAAACAACAAGGCAAGTTGCAAGCAATCCAGGAGTCTGGTCCTGATATTCTACAAACCAACCAGGGGTGAAGGATTATTGGACCTGAGAGCATGAAGTATTCCCCAGCATAAGAACTCCAGCTGAGGAGGCAGGAAACTGGAATGGATGAACAAGTACCTGCTGGATAAACTGAGGGATAAGGAAATGTACAAGCAGCGAAAGCATAGCCTCAAAAGAATACAGGGATGCTGTCTAGACATGCAGAGATGGGATGAGGAAAGCCAGGAACAAATGGAACTCAACTTGATAAGGGATGTGAAAAATAACAAGAAGGCATTCTACAGCTTCGCTGATCAGAAGAGAAAGGCTAAGGAGAGTGTACCCCTCTGACAAATGAGTAGGGAGGACTGGCTACAGCAGACATGGAGAAGGCTGACATCTGCTGGAAACATGGCTTGGTGAGCTGTAGGCAATCCAGGCTTCTGGAATGTATCAAGGATAATTTGATACATAACCTGAGACTGGTCATAAACATTTCCAATTGGGGGATGCAGTGCTGGACCATTTATTGTCCATCCCCCTAATCCTTACACAGAGGCTTTCAAGTGCATCATCCCTAACTGAAAAGATGTACAGTCAATCCTCTCCCTTACATTTACTGCAGCTCCTCCATCTTGCCTGCCCTCCCCCTTTCTCCTAAACAGCCTATTGCCCTCTATCCCAGCATAAATCAAGGGATTTATTCCACCCAGTCTCAGTAATACTAACGATGCCGGAGCTCTGGGAATGAACCTGTTTCCACTTCTTCCTATTTATTTCACATATTGCCTGTGTTGATGTACAATCATTTCAGGTTAAGTTTACAAATCTTTGATGCTCTTTGAACCAGTGTTAATGTTCTCATTAAGTTGACTTGCCTACAGCTTTCCTGGTAGTATTCTCTTCCCTCATCAAGCTCAGTTTAAAGCTCTCTCAACCAGTACTGTTAACTTATGGGCAAATAAACGTATTTTCCGTGTAGACAAGTGGATTTTTGATGTGCCCCAGAAGACCTTATGTCTCAAAGAATCTGCAGCGGTTGCAAAAACCAACTTTTTTATGATTCTATGATTCTACAATTCTGTGATTCCTTGATTCTACATTGCTTCTGAGAAGTAACAATGAAAGCAATCTCTTCAGATAGACAGAAAGGTTTTGAACAAACAAATGAAAAAAAAACCCACTGTAATTAAAAATTACTATTTAATAGTACAGGGAATTGTATACAGTATTAAAGAGACACAGAGATGTCATTCTGCTCAACATGTGTCTATCTCAAAGTACGTACCTGAATGAATATGTATAAAACAAATGAGAGGCCCTGATCATTCTGAATTTTTGGTTTAAAATCAATATTTTTTACACAGTGAGTAACACATTGTGTTTTCTCTAAGTATGCGCTTGTGTTGTTTCTTTCTTTGTTATTTTCCTTCATCCTACATAAGTCATCAAGACTGAAAAACATGGTTTTCTGATCGTGTATGAGAAAAAAAAGTAAAAAATAAAACTGAATGCATTATATGGCTAGAAGTCACAGATATGGCAAGCAGGCAGCACCAGCCTGGAGATTTAAAACTTCACTATTTCTGACCAAGACAAAACTGTTAGTCAATTCATCTTCTTGAACAGAAGACCTCCAGAAGATATCATATAATACATCAAGACAGATAAGATTCTATCAGGTTTTTGAGCTACATGGGGAAGAAGTATTTCAGCAGGTGAAATCCCTTACTCTCAGTCCAGAATTAAAGACAAAAAAGAAAATAGCATTTCACTATTTCTTTTACTGAAGGCAATTTGTTGCAGTTAACAAATACTATGTTCACAACTCAGAAATGAATTTTTAATTATTTTTAAATAAGACAGTTTAATTTTCTTCAGAAAAGGAAATACAATGGCTATCATTTTGTGAAACAAATTTTAAGAAAACAGATGATCCTAGGATGAAAATAATGACAATATGACCTTAAGGACCACATTCTGTGACAAGAGCTGTTGCATTTCCATGCCCTCTCTGAGTTATGTATGAATAGCTATGAGAGAAGGGACACATAATAAATTTAGGGTGGAGAACATAAACGACAAGAGGAGTTCTAATGGAATAAATTCTGTAGCTGGAGCACTGCCTCTACATTTCCACTAGATTAGATGGAGAGGATGCAAGAACCTAAAGATCCTTGAATGTCTGTGGAAGTTCTCAAAGAAAGCAATTACGAAGATACCTACTACCTACTTATCCTAATTTTGAGCTGCTTCATAACAAGAAATCTTTTTTTTTCCCCCCACTCTCTTCAGAGGGTTCTATCATAAACTGCAGCTGCACAAGCTTTAAGCAACATCACTAGGATAGAAGCTAAATTATGCCTATATATTTTTCCAAGCCTACAAGTGTTCCCAAAACACTTTAAAAAGTAATCATAGTGTTAGGAACAAGAGAAGAGAAGGGAAAGATGAGACCATGAATATGAGATGAAGGTGTATAATGCTTAGAAAATTTTTATAGGGACCTTTACTACCAAAACTATAAAACTGGAGGGCTACTATCCATTCCTGCCTTCCACCTCCCTTGACCTGGCTAGACATGCCTTTTTTGATGCAGCCCAGGATATGGTTGGCTTTCTGAGCTGTGAGGTCACACTGCTGGCTCATGTCTAGCCTGCCATCCACCAGCACTTGCAGGCTTTTTCAGCTTTCCTTGCACCTGCTTGCAGCACTGTTTCTGATAAAAGCCAGGACCCATTGGCCTTCTTGGCCACCTGGGCACACTGCTGGCTCATGTTCAGCTGAGTGTAGACCAATACCCTCAGGTCTTGAGGGTAATTGATTAATTGATTAATCAACATTAATCCTTTATCTAAAATAGAAATACTTCCCTATCAATCTTCTGGGTTTTTGTTTGTTTGTTTGTTCTCTCAAGTAGAAAACGTTCCCTATCAAAGAAAACATCCACATTTTTTAAATAGAAAACCACTCAGTGTTTTCTCATGCTGTATTTGATGCATATTTTATTTAAGAATATCACTTTCTACTGAAGAAACAAGAACTACTTCTTTCTACAATGAAATGTTTGTTAGTCCTCTTCTTTTTTTTTACATATTTATTTAGTCTCTTCCTGATATTTTTTATACTAGCTGAATGCAGTCTGAACTTTGAAAATTCAGAAAATACTTTAAATACCTTTTGGTGGGAATTAATTTCAGGTCTTTGTTTCTCTTAAATAGATATCATGGAATGACATCGAATGCAACAGATACCTGGATTAGCCCCTCCTGCCCAAAGCAGAGTCATGAATATTGGGTTGCTCAGGGCTGTATCCAGTATTGTTTTGAATATTTCCAAGGACTGAGAATCTGTAACCCCTCTGGGTAATTTGTTCCAATGTTCAGTCCTCACAATAAAATGTTTTTTTCTCTCCCTTTGGGCATTTAGACACAGGGATAAGATTCTCCTGAGCATTCTCTTCTCTAAGCTGACAGTCTCAGTTCTTTTAGCATGTTCTCATGTGAGAAATTGTGCTGTCACTTGATCATCCCTGTACACTTTTGCTGGACTTGCTTCAGTATGTCCATGTTTCCTTTGTACCCGGGACCACAGACCTGGACACAGCATTCCAGGTATTTTCTCAGCAGCGAGGAGAAGAGAGAAAAAAATTCTTTGTAGAGCAGCCCAGGATGCTGTTGGCCTTCTTTGACACAAGGGTTCGCTAATAGCTCATGCTTAATTTGCTCTCCATCCAACTGTTTCTCTGTCAAGCTACTTTACAAGCTGATCATCATCCAGTGTGCATTGGCACAAGGGGTTGTTCCTTCCTAGGTGTAGAATATTGTGTTTTCCTCTGCTCAACTTTGTGAGATTGTATCTGACCATTTCTTGTGGTTTATCCCAGCAGGCACCTAAGCACCACACAGCCATTCATTCATTACCCCCCACGGTGGAATGGGAGAGGGAATCAAGAGAATAAAAGGTAAAACATATGGGCTGAGATAAGACAGATTAATAGGATAGAAAAGGAAGGAAAAATAATAATAACAATAACGATAATGATAATGATAAAAGAATATACAGAACAAGTGATGCACAGTGCAGTTTCTCACCACCTACTGACTGATGCACAGTCAGTCCCCAAGCAGCACCTGCCTCTCTCACCCCAGACAGTTCCCATCAGTTTTATTCAACATGACATCATATGGTATGAAGTATCCCTTTGGAAAATTTGGGTCAGCTGTCCTGTTTTTGTCCCCTCTCAGCTTCTTTTGCACGCCATATCCTCCTTGATGACAGGGCAACATGAGAAACTGGAGAGTATTTACCTTAGTATAAGTACTGCTCTGCTGAGCAGCCAAATCAGTGTGTTATCAGTATCTAGAAAGATATTAGGAGGTTGATGGTTTCCTGCCTCTTCTGCTGGATTTCTGCTGCTAGAAGATGGAGAGCCCTTGTGCTCTCAGTAAGGAGTTCCTTAAAAAGTTGCCATCTCTGTTCTGGAATCAATAAGTAAATAAATCCATTGTTATCCCCTTGTTCACTCAGACATTATCTTGTAGAAGACTCTCAAATCGATCAGATGATTTCCACTTCCTTAAACCTATGTTTATTAACTCCCCAATCACATTCTTCTCCTCCATACATCTGGTACTGGTTTCCAAGAAGGTTTTGCTCAATCACCTTCCCAGGCATTGAAGTGAGGCTGACAGATGTGTAGATCTCTGGATCCTCCTTCTTTGAAGATAGGAAAGAAATCTCCTTTCCTTCAGTCCTCAGGATCACCATAACCTTTCAAACATTATTGAGAGTAGCCTTACAATGACACCAAGTTACACTCTTAGCATCTATTTTATCAGGTCCTATGAACCTGTATATGTCCAATTTATTTAAATGTCCTCCAGTCTGAACCTCTTCCACCAAGTCTGAGTCTTTTTTGCTCTAGATTTTCTCTCTGGTCTCATGGGCCTGGGATTTAAGAAAACTGGTCTACCCAGTTAAGACTATGCAAGAAGGCACTGAATACTTCAGCCTTTTCCACGTTCTTGTCACTAGGTCCCCTGCTCCATTCATCAATGTGTCCAGATTTTCCTTGAGCTGCTGAAATACTTGTCTAACCCTTCCTTGCTTCCTTTCAAAGCCTCCACCAACAAATATCTCCAGGTGAGCTTTGGCTTTCTTGATCCTATCTGCATGCTTGGACAGAGTCTCTGTATTCCATCTGACACTGCTTCCACTTCTCAAATATTGCATTTTAATAGTTTGAGTTTTATGAGGACCTCTGTTTATCGATTCAGGCCTCCTGCCACCTTTAATTGATTTCCTATTCATTGGGATGGACCATTCTTGAGCTTGGATTAGGCAATCCTTGAAAATCAAGGACATTTGGATACTTCTTCTCTGCACAGCCATACCACATGTGATTCTTCCAAGCAGAAACCTTAACTGGGCAATGTCTTTTCCATTAAGTCCAGTGCTGTGATCCTGCTTTATGATTTTTCATTCTTCTCAGCATCCTGAACTCCACCATCTCAAGATCACTGAATTTTACTCTCTGACCTCGTAGTCTACTCTCTGACCTGGTAGTCTCGGCTGGGGAGCAGACAAAGCCCCCCACAATTCAGAAGGAAACAGTAAGAGACCTAGTACTCCAACTGGACTGCCTCAAGTCCATAGGGCTGGATGAGATTCACCCAAGAGTGCTGAGGGAACTGGCGGAGGTGATAGCCGAGCCGCTTTCCATCATCTATCAGTGCTCCTTGTCGACTGGTGAGGTCCCAGAAGACTGAAGGCTTGCCAACGTGACTCCCATCTACAAGAAGGGTTGTAAGGAGGATCTGGGGAACTACAGGCCTGTTAGCCTGACCTTGGTGCCAGGGAAGGTTATGGAGCAGATTGTCTTGAGGGAGATCACGCAGCATGTGCGGGACAACTAGGAGTCAGGCCTAGCCAACATGGATTCACAAAGGGAAGGTTCTGCTTGACCAACCTGATCTCCTTCTATGATCTAGTGACCCATCTGGTGGATGAGGGAAAGGCTGTTGACATGGTCTACCTAGACTTCAGTAAAGCCTTTGACACTGTCTCCCACAGTATTCTCCTGGAGAAGCTGGCAGCATGTGGCTTGGACATGTACACTCTTGGCTGGATAAGGAACTGGCTGGAGGGCTGGGCCCAGAGAGTGGTGGTGAGTGGAGATAAATCCAGCTGGCAACTGGTCACAAGTGGTGTTCCCCAGTGGTCAGTTCTGGGACCTTTCCTCATCAATATCTTTATTGATGACCTGGATGAGGACATTGTATGCACCCTCAGTAAGTTTGCAGATGACACCAAGTTGGCTGGAACTGTCGATCTGCCTGCGGGTAGCGAGGCCCTGCAGAGGGATCTGGATAGGCTGGATAGCTGGGCTGAAGCCAATGGGATGAGGTTCAACAAGACCAAATGCTGGGTCCTGCGCTTTGGCCACAATAACCCCA
>PPHD01017383.1:3500-15073 GCA_002909625.1 Bambusicola thoracicus
CCCCCCCCCCCCCTCCCCCGCAATGAATCTATTTAGCTACCCAGAGCTGCTTGTCTAGTCATCTACTTTCAGATGTTTTAAAGCTAGAGGAAAGGATGATTCATCCTGACATTAGAGAGTTGCTCATCTAGCCTTTTTGTGAGAAGTTTTGAATCATCCCCCACCTGCAAACAGGCAAAACAAATAACAAAATGGAGCCAGGGAGAGAACACAGGACAGAGCATGGTCTGGTTTCACTTGGATTTTGTATGAGCTATGAATCACCTGGAGGAATCACTTCCAAGACAGCCATGATGTTACTACCTGCAAGTGAAAATGGTGGTGCAGAGATGGTTGGCTCACTTGCAGCTGCAATTAAAGCTCAGATTGTATTTTTGTTTCACTTAGATGAACTGTGATTGTACCTATATGGTAAAATTAGTAAGTGATTGATTCATACATGGCATATGAATAAAGAATAACAGAGAAGGTACGACAGCATTGACTTTATTTTGTGCAAAAGCACGATTATGACGTAAATTCTCCATGGGATTCAGGAAAACATTTTGGTTTCTGCAGCAAGCTAGAGATAGCATTGCTGCTAATATCACTTATGCTACCTGAAAATACACATTTCATGATTTCTGCTAATACAAGCAGTAATCACAAGTTTATCCAAGCATACAGATGTATCCTGAGTGTGTCATTCCCACCAGGTTTAACATTTGCTGTGGCAAAAGCCTGAACATATTTGTTTGTGTAAGAGCATGGAGATGCTAGAGAGTAAGTCCTGCTTGAGGAAATGAGTTTTCAGAGAAACAGGTAAACATCAGCAATAGTGAAACTGGTCTGGACAGTACCTTCAAATTATTCACAGGGTCTTGTATCCTTAGTCTGAAAGCTGTAAGTTCTTCAGGACTCTGTTACCTTCCGCTTATTTTCAAGGCTGTGACAGTGGCGACCCTGAACACTGGTCATTGGCTCACCACCCAGCAGAAGACACAGCGTTTGATCACTTCTGAACACCACTGCTACTTCAAGAAATCAGAGCTGTGGGCCATCCATCTCCATCCATCTATTTTACCACAGATAAAATATCAGGTGCTACTTCAGAAAGTAGCAAAACATTGCTTTAAAACAGTATGTTTCAATCTCTGTGGGTTCTCAAAGATATCCACGTGTACCTTTGTTGACCAACCCAGCACTATGCTTTTGTTGAGTATAAACTGATATTTTACATCAGACTTCACAACCCCTTGCTAAAAGTTCTGATTTATTAGTTCAACATTTCCTTTTCAAGTACAGCTCTCAAAGCAGCAGCAGGCATTCAGATAGCCCTAAAATAATAATAATAATAAAAGCATGGGAAAAAATCTTTACATATTTTCTAGTATATACAAGTTAAATGTATTCTGAAAACTCCAAACTGAAAAGCAATTATTTTGTTCCAATAACATAATTAGAACAAAGAACCAACACAAATGCTGTGCAACATAACATCCTGTTGCAACCTAAGAAGCGTTTCACTTTGTTTGAATACATGTAACATTGCAATATCATACAAAGATCATAAAAAGCACAGCAGTAACAACAGAGTAGTAAAGCCCTAGGCTGCATCAAGTGAGAATATGCTCAAATGTAACATGAATACAAAAACAAAGGAAAGAATCTGCTTACCAGTAGAAAGCCTCAAAGATCTCAAGCACTAACCTGTAAATGAGGTCTGGGAAGGGGTGGATCCTGGCTCCACCTCTTCCAATCAATCACGTGCTTGCATGCACCTGAGCTCCTCTGGGCTGGCCCTGCCTTCCTATGAAGTGCTCAATCACTGTTTCAAGCACTGACTTAGTATTTCTGCTACAACGTGAAATTCTCCCATCTGTGCACAGGATGCAGTTACATCCCAGAACACACAATTTCCATGACTGCATATGTCAAATGCACACGCTCCCATTGCATATTTCTATTGTATATAAGCCGAAGGTAACAATATATTGCATTCTTCACACAGAGCTTTCAACACTCCAGTTCTGGAAGTCTTTTCTCCTTTGTTTGTAAACAACATGAAGAACTCTGAAATGGTGTCTTTAGATGCCTCTTTTTAATAAGCAAGTTAAAATCCCATTGTTTTGCTGTCTATTTCACTAAGATTACAATGTTAGTGTGTTTTATTAACCTTTCTTTACTCTTGGTCAGATAGTTTATTTTTTCATGGTAGTTTAAGGGAGAAGAAAAGAGTAGTCAGCAAGGTCATACAAATCTCAACTAAATAAAAGTCAAGTTTTTCCCCAAACTAAAGACAAGAGCAATATATATTTTTTTAAATCACTCTGTAATGCTGTAAAGTTATTCAGTCTTCTGACCTCTGCTCTTTTCTAACTTCTTTTTCTAATCACAGGCTTCTATTATTTTATCTGTGTGGAAGGAGGTGGCATACGCAAAGGTATCCAAAGGCCTTTAAATAACACCATGTTGTTTTGTATCTAGGCACTCAAGTGTTAAAATATTATTAACTGTATAGCAACAAAGTATATGTTGCTATATAAAGAGAAACCCTTCAAAAAGTAGAATTCATAGCATAAAATAATTTATCTCCCAACACTATCTGAACTGCAAATTCAGATTTTAGTGCCAAAATAATTTCAAAGTTTAAGAGTTATCAGTGTACTTCCATTTCACATCTGACTTTAAACATAATACTAAATAATTCCCTGGAGAAACTCCCCCTCCCATTACCAGTGAACCTGTGCTTATATGTTGGAATCAGTCTGACATTCCTCTGCAAATTTAACAAGATGGTTAATTGCTGGAAACAAATCCATCATAAATACATGGTGGAAAACCTTTCTGGAGTGGAAAGAAACTGTTATCAAATGCAACATTACAGATTTCTAATTCCTTCTTTTGTTTGTATTCCACTAAGCTCATGGCTAGAAGATCTGAATTGCTGTTAATGAAGGAGATTTACAACATGCATTTACACACCACCTGTAATTTGCATTGATACTTTTCTTTCCCCCGGTAAACTCACAGCTGTTCTTTTATCCAGCACCTACAAGGCTATGAGAATAACTAACTTCATAAAGCTCCAGAAACCCCTGTGGATATGCTTTCAGATGAGATTCTTGAGTATTATTTAAGATATCTGAACACTGTAAGCAGCAGGGGCAAAATAATTACCAGCAGCTGAGCTTTGTTTATCTCTGCTCACCCAGTATTTAGATCACATTCTCAGCAAGGGACTGACAAATGGTTTCTCTGTCTGTATGGGTCAAGGAAATATCCTACACTTCTTTCATCTTCTGAAAGTGTTATGTGTTTGGAGATTTTCAACCCTAGAAGAGAGATGAGAGTTGTCAGGTTTCTTGGTGGCAAATCTTTCCTGGTGAGGCTTTGTAGCCCTTGATTCTTGGAGTGTCAATGCATAGTCTGTTCTTTTTATTTTCCCCCAAATCTTCATGAATGTATGATACTCCATGGCATAAAAACTGCAAAATTAGCCTTAGAAAGAGTTGATTAGTTGCCAATAGGAGCAGAAGGACTTGAGCAGAAAACCAGAGATAGCTGAACAGTGTAGGTATACATGTTAAACAAGCTCAGGTATGCTTACTAGAATTCTAGGTACACCAGCACAACTGAGTGTGACTCTGAAAGAACTTTCCAGCATTTATTTTCCTCAGGGCATTCAGGTTAACAGCTAATCAGTAGCAACTTCACACCAGTCAGGCAAAGAAAAGCTCCTGAATTGATTCAAGTAGACCAGCTAATTTCTGAGAAAACAGCCAGCTCTATCTGTTGAGAGGTTTATAGCCTACAGCCCTGTTCAGGGTTCAGTGGGATTTGTTACGAACAGAAGCAATGAAACATTTGCCAAAGGCATGGGATAGCACAGCAGTACGAGTTCTTCCACCTGGATTAATGACAAAACTCCACCATATGGGAGCACTTCATCCCAAAGGAAAACCTTAATAACATTAAAAATTTGAAATAGTAAGATATCATTACTTCTGTGCTATGCCTTTACAGATACAGTGTAGAGAGCTGCTCAAAGGAAAAGTTCCTTCAGTTTGAGCTTTGGTTTTCAAATTTAAAAGAAACTGAACAACCTTTGTATGTATGTTTAGAAACTCCTTGGATATACAGGAGTTTTGTGGTTTCATTTGCCTTGTGTTAGTACTGAAACATTTTTAATCAAGAAAGCTGGGAAATTCTCAGTCTTGTTTTGGTGTTGTGCAGATTTGTCATATAGGAGTGAGAAAGGCTTATTGCTTAAGGTAGAAATGAGACTAAACCTTTTAACTGAATGGAATCTAACTCGATTACTGAAGTACTAAATTAATTCCTCTTGGTGGATAAGGGACAAAACAATTCTTTATTCACTGGGAGAATCCTGGAACAGAAACCAACATTTAAAAAAATAAATGTATGTAAGAATTGCCCCATTTTTATGGCAACCAGCCATAAAAACCCAGTTCTTTCTAGAAAAGTGATAAAAGATACTAATTAAAAACAAAAAACAAACAAAATGTTAAGATACTCCAAACCTCTTATCTGACTCTATGTCAGTCTATTATAAAATACTTGACTTAACCATATTGGTAATAGAGATTTTCCTTCCTAAAAATCTGGAGTTTCCTCATGCTATGCATATTTTAAAGCAAATTATATGATTTTATTTTCCTTTCTTTTTTCTTATTAAAGGGAAAATTGGTTAACTATAACTATATGTAGACAAAAGGCCCTCTTGATAGGTTTTAAGACCAGCTGAGAATGTTCTGTTCTGGTGCAGAGAACTCTGTTAGGATTTCCATTTGGGCACTGGTCCCATTATAGTCACAAATATTCGGTTATCAATCCAGAGGTCTCTGGGATGTTCAAGGCCATTTCTTCTTTTGTTGTGCTGTGAACGTGCATGGCTTTCTTCAGATTCAAGAGGAATGCTCCTAGCAGAGGGGAACTTTAGCTACTTTGCAAAATTACTCCTACAGTGATAGTTCTTACCAGCTCTGTTTTATCTTTGTCTTACTTATATATCTCCTTAGTACTCTGACAGCTGTCAAGTCTATGTTTTTGGTGGGGTCAATGTCAGCATCATCAAATGTTTTCAGTGATGGCAGGCTTCTACAAAATTGTATGGACAGTATAAACTCAGTCTTTGAAGAGAAAGAAAACATCTTTCATTCTCTCAATGTCATCCTAAGGAGATGCAGGGAAGTTTTTGATTCTAGCAAAAATTGGTTTAGAAAATAATGAAATACACAGAACATACTTTTGCCCATCTGGGGCTTTAGTCAAGTCTTGCTGAAGTTAGAGGGGAGAAAAATCTTTCCACTGAGCATTGTTAAAAACAAAATTTTGTCCAGAACACAGTGTTATTTCTTTCAAAAATCTAAACACTTTCCATCTTCTCTCTCCATCCCCCCCCTGCTTCTGATGGATAAATCATAATAAAAATCTTCAGTATATGGCTTTACTTTACTTTTTCAGTATATATGGCTTTACTTAGCTGAAACCTGATGAATTTAAAATCCAACAATAATGGGGTTTTAATGGAAGATGAAAGGAGAAAGAAAAATCAGAGAAGGTAAAACATTGTGGGAATGAAATGACCACAGCTACTTTGAAAGTGATTGCTTTTGATCTTTGCTCAGTTCAGAACCAACATGAAGCATGGGAGTAAGAATTTATTGGACTAGGTACAATATGATAAAAAGTTAATATGCTGATCAGTTGGGTTTCTTATCTATAAGGCAGCGGTCAGCCCGAAGGAAAAAGGCTGCTACACATCAACTTCCCCAAGGGTACTGTATTGTCCTTCCCAAGAGTACTGTATTCTTACCTGCTCTAGTAGGAGCTATTTCTCTGAAATTCTTTACTGTTTTTCTAAAATACATAATTTCTAGGTATTAAGATGCCAAGCAACCTGAGCATTTTATGACAGAGTAAGAGAGTAAGTTCAGAACATTGAAGAAAATAAGTATATTTATGTCTTTCCTCCCACCACCAGTCCAGACCTAAGACTGTATATATATATATTAAAATAAATGTCCAAACTTCTGAGCATTATATTTTGAGAAGGCCAGCCTGGGTTAGTACTGAAAGTCAATCATGCCTCTCTCCATTATGTCTCTGGTTAGACCTTTCATTATCTGCACTCAGTTTCCTGAATAAGATAGTATTCAATTTCAGCTGTATTCAAGCCATTAGTATGTCATAAAAATTTACATAAGCCCCAATTACATCCACAGTACATTAATTTATAGGGTGAAGTTATGGATACACCATTTCTAATGGAACAAGGTAAAGTAATACATAGCAGAAAAAATCACATGAAGTCACTCAACTCAGTCACTGACAATGTCCCTGTGGATTTGGAGGCCAGACGCTTCTTTTGTGGCCATTCTCAAGATGCTAGCCACTTTTGGAAGGGATGATTTCATTCATGTACATATAGGCAATGTCCACAGGCTCAAGCCATGTGACTTGTATGACAAAGATACTGAATTAAATAACCACCACAAGAAATCATATTTCTTAGATTAGTGCATGCTTCGTTATATCCTTGAGAGAGATTACTGGTCAGCAAGGAGCATGTAGTAATGTGCACTATACCTGAGGAGGGATTTGTACAGGTAGAAGCAATTATTCATAGTGGGACAACACTTTCAGTGTCAGTCACAATGATCTACTCCATCAGAAGTCAGTAAGACCTGGAAGCTGCTACAGTCGCCCTTCCCAGATGAATGGGGGAGGAAGGGACTTGCTACTGAGTGAAGGCTATGTGTCTCTTCCATCCCAAAAGTCAACCTTCTAATTCCTTGGTGCAACTGATGCATCATGACCCCCATACCAATGTCAGAAAGTGTAAAAGTTCTGCATGCATGCCAGGGCCAGTCCCAGTGATCTCAGGGACCCCTCAGAAATGTGGTTCAGGAGCAATGCTCTGTTTCACAAGAAAGATGGTACCAGTGAATCTGCTGTCTGCATCTTCCAGCTGTGGAAGAGCATGAGCGTAGGACCAAATGTGTGTAGCCCTCACAAAAATAAAAACTCTGTGTTCTTATTGTCACTTTGTTTGTAGAATTCCAAAAACACTTGGTTACAATTGTAGCCCTCATAAAAGATCGATACATAGCTGCATGTCAGGTTTTAAAAGCTGATCTGTGGCATCTCAAATCTTTGAGTTACTTTGCTGGATTTGAAAGACAGGTTACTCTGGTCTGCCCAATACCATTACCAAAGCACACAAAACCTGATTTTAGCTGTTGCAGTTGGGGATTTTAGTGAAGGTGAATGCAGAATATTGAAGGTAGCTGCAGGGCAGAGGAAGGGTCAAAAGACACAACAAATTGAAGTTTATTTCTAAAACTACATAGGTGTGATGCCACATGGATTAAGACTGTTTTGCATTTTCATCATGTAGTAAGTCATGAAAGATGACCATTAACTGTGAAAGAGTATTAGTATTAATTCTCCTTGTGCATGGGGCTTCCAGGATGTTCTCTTTCTTCTTTTTCCCACAATTTGTACACTGACTTCCCAGGTTTTTGACAGTGGTAGATTCTTGAAAAGGTATTTAAATGGTATTTCACTTACTACCTACTGCCACAGGTAGTAAGAAGTCTCAAAGAGAGTAAGATAGTTTGCACTGATAAGAATAGCATACCCCAGAAACAGTGAAGCTGGAGAGTATGTTTCCACATTTAATGGAAACAGTTTTTCCTTGCACAAAGAGTACTATAACTATAGCAGGATACAATTACCATACAGACTCATTTTTGTGGTCTTCCAGGCTGTTCCATCAACATGCTCCCAGTGTGTTATAATTCCTATTAAAATGCACCCTGATAACTTTTGCAGCATCCTTTTTGAAGATACACTGTTTTGGATGTTGAAGATTGAGATTTCAGGTATGAAAATGTGTAATAACAGGCTGTCTTCACAAGCCTTTCAAAACCCTCGGTTTTTCATCACAAAATTCACCATGGTAACAGAGACAGAAAAAAAAAAACAACCCAGCAACAAAATACTTCAACCAAAATAGAAAGGAGTATTGTTGAAATGTTAAATTCTTGAGCTTTCATTCACCAGTAACTCCACATGAGAATCAATCACTGTTGAGTTAAATAAGTAAACATTAGTTGGCTGACATATATAATTCATTAGACTCCAGCTTGCTTAGGCTTTTATTTTAAAGTATTTTTATTCTTTTGTGGCTAGGAGGAAAAAAGCAGGAAATACAAATAGCTGTCATATGTGACTAGTGTATTTTGTATACGGTTTGATGTAAATAGCTAAAAGGAGAGTTTCTTGTTGCACAAGTGTTGCTGAGAAAGAAAAGTGCTGAGGTTTTCAAGTGGGTCAGTTTATCTTTACAGCACTCAGCAGGCATTCACTTAGTTTGTTGTGTTTACTTTCATGAGAATAAAAACAGCAGCAAAGCTACAAAGGCATATTGCTGTTTATAGAAAATTGCCAAGAGAAAAGCAGAGAGTGGCTTTTTGCCAGTGTACAAAGTTCAATAACCTGTGCCTTTTCACCTGTAAAAACCCTCAGCCCATATCTGTTGGCTCATTTCCATGGGAACCTAAAATTTTTAATCAGGACAGTTCTCCTGGGCTTGGAGTCCTAATTCTCCTTTTCCTCGGGTTATACATAACATAAAGTACATCCCCAAATCTTTTAATGGTAACTAGTGGCCCTGAAGGCAGTTGCTCTACATCCTCAACTCTTCGTGAGTATTGCCTCCTTTTGTTAATGGCAAACTTTAAAGAAAACTCTCTATGTTTTGTTATTTCTATGGATAGTTTCCTATCAATATTCTACAGCCTATGTTTCATATACTCAGGGTTCACTTGTTCAAGAATTATGGGGAGCGTTTTGAGGGAGTCCAGCAGAGGACCACCAAGACGATGAGGGACCTGGAGCATATCCTGTCTGAGGACAGGCTGAGAGACCCGGGACTGTTCAGCTTGGAGAAGACTAAGAGGGGATCTTATTAACACTTACATACATCTAAAGGTGTATGTGTAGGGGGAGGGTCATGGGGCTAGGTTCTTTTCAGTGGTGCCCAGTAAAAGAACAAAGGGTAATGGACACAAACTGGAGCATGGGGAGCTCTATATGAACATGAGGGAAAACTGAAGGTGGCAGAGCACTAAAACAAGTTGCCCAGAGAAGTTTTGAAGTTCCGTGTTATTGAACTTGAAAGTCCAAGCTTACTGTAGGATGCCCTATTATCCATAGTTTCATTTTATGGTTTTCTACTTCTCAGAGAAGCAAGGATGGAGAAATTAAAAGTCAAGATGTTTCTCATGGAAGATTTTCCCACATAAAACTGAAGCAGATTAAATTGTCTAGTTTCTGAACCCACACAGAACACTATTTCAGTAGTCAGTTTTCTTCAATATATTTGGTCACTTAGTGATACATACAAGAATGATTAATGAAATTCACAAAATACTACTGCTCTTTTCTCTCTTTTTTTTTTTTTTTGCCCCCCTTTCCAATTGTAATAAGCTGTATGGCAAACAGATATACAGATTGTAAGGTAAATAGATATACAGGCACAGGACCAGAAAGATTATCATGTTATAAAGGAATAATGAAATAAAGAGCTTACCTGTATCCTGGGCTCACAGAAGGGCTCTAAGATGAGTGATCTCCAGATAAAGAACTCTCCTGCTTGGAAGTCAGCCCTTAAATGGGGTCTAGGAGGGGTGGAGCCAGGCTCCACCTCTTCTGGTCACTCAGGTGAAATTGCGTTCACCTGTGCCCCTGTGGCTGACTCAGTGCTCGCCTCAGGTGGTCAATCAGAGGTTCACGGCCTGTTGAGGCCATGATTCAACAGTTCCCATACATAAGCTCTTAACAAATATTTTAAATTCCATCTTCAATGAATTTTTATTCTAGAACTTCATTTTCTTAAAATTTATGTGAATGGCATTTACAGGTAGCCTAACATAGAACTGCTGTCATAGACAAACTGAAAGCGTATTAATAATTGCACGATGATAGCTGTGAACATGCTGGGGATGAAAAGGAATAATCATCTTGCTGGTTAAGGAATGAGACTTAGAGGTGAATAAAGTCAGAAGCTAAACTAACACATTAACTTCTGCATTCCATAGTGACTAGGGAGATAACTACCTTCTGCTGATGAAGTAATCTGCTAAGGGAATGAACTGCTGCTCAGAAACAAGTGAATTTCTCTTATCTGACACACAGCAGCATCCCTTCCCTCTTGGTCTATTATCTCCCTGTTTGTATTATATATAAGTTGTGATAAACAGAGATTATGCTGAATATTCCTCAGTTTCAGAGAGCAAAACTCAGGCTCTGGCATACGTTTCAGCTGGAAAGATAAGTAAAATCACATGCAAATTAGAAATTTGAGTCTTTCAAGATAATTGGCTTGCTGCAATAAAATCGACTAAATGTGGATTTGGGTAGGCTTGCTCAGTAAGTCCAGATATAGAAAGCAAGGCCCTAGCAATGTGAAAAAAGTTTATTATTTTTAATATTTCAAATTTGTGTTGATAGACCATCTTGATGTTAAAAGTCATAGTCAATTTTTTTTTTCAAAATAAAATTGATTTTCAGACAAGAAGATGAAGAAAGGTTGTTTTGTGCTGTCTGAGATTATGCTTAATTCATTATTACTTACATTCTGTAAGTGATTTTTAATTTTTCAATAAAGATTTGCACAGTCAACTGTCAGCAAACTCTTCTTATGAATCATATTTGACAGAATGTAGATGGAAGCAATCAGATGGGCTGATAATTCTCCCATTCAGTATTCACCTACAGTTTATTGAATATATCATGAGTTATAATCAGTGTAAACAAGACAGGAAATGTAAAATCTCAACAAAATATGCAGACCAATATGAAGATTCATGCAAGCTTTAAGAAGTTTTGAATCATAGACTTGTCCACAGATGGGGGTGTCGGAAAATTTAAACAAAAGGGACCCGTCTGCTGCCTTGTTTTGTTATTCAGCAGATTATTTCCATCTCCATGCATGACAAAACCCACAAAGTTTAAACTACCACATGCTTCAATGTATTTCTTTTTTATTTTGCGTCTCAAAGCTCAGATGAAGATTTTCACCACAGTTGTGTATTCCAAAAATAAAAGAAAAAAGAAAGATTACAAGTAATTGCAACATCGCGCCCTTTTTCCCTCCTTGCATTTTAGCTCCTGTAGAACTTTTCACTCACAACTCTTTGCAAACATTGGTGACTTTGTTTAAATCAGATAACAAATGTGATAAAATAGCTTTAAAAATATTGCTATAGATAAGCTTAGGATGTTTAAAATACATTTCACTTCAATTTTTTGAATGTTTATTTCCTTATCAGCAATAACTAACTCATTTTATTAGGAAGAATTCTCAAATCTCAAGTGACGTTTTTTGGTCAGGTCCCGGTCAGTTCTGTCAGTAATCAGATTCAGATTTCACAATGTAAGCAAGTCAATATGAAAACAAAAAGAGCACACTGGAGGTACGAGTACTCAAAAGAAAAAAAAAATAGAATGCAAGTTTGTTTACTTTGGAACATTTGAAAATATAAATGTGAAATGGATGTGAC